>JAEMWC010001759.1:0-98468 GCA_016490735.1 Pachyseris speciosa
GGAGAGACGTAATTGGCCAGCAAAGTAAGTACTTTTGCTTATATGTCATGCAAACAGGAATTCTTTCCATTGAGTTCTTAAGATGTCTCAAGTGTCCTATAGCAATTGACTACCTAATACCCTGACGTCAAACATCCATATCTCTTAACTGTTTTCCTTATATTTCTTATTTGTACTAGTAAGGGCATTTGGTCACTAAGCAGAGATCTTCTCTTAACAGAATACCCATCTTACCGCCAAGCAGAGAAACAGAAAAGAATTGATTTGAATAATTACTATCCTAACCAGGATGACGATCAACAAGGCTTTGATAACAGGGATGACGTTGCACGTCGGCGTGACGATTCTGATTGGTTCATGGATGGCAATGATTATGAACGTAGTAGAGATGATCAGAATTTAAGGTCATACGTACCAGTTGAAAGTTCTCTTGATGGTGACACTGGCCTTGTTGAAGGTCCTTTACCACCAGTTGAAGCTGAGAATTGGGACAAAATAAATGCAAAACATGGACTCCACGAGAGCATAAATTCACGCCAAGGATGGCACAATCAAGGATATAATCAAGATATTTATGAATCTGATATCAGTGATTCTGAAAATTTAAATGCCGGGAAACATATACGACAAGGAGAGGATTCCGGTTATCGCACTGATCAAAGTGTAGGTGATCAACAGGATTCTTCAGAAAATAGCAATGATTTGTAGATAAAAATGATGAATTTGACAGGTCCAGACAGCTTAGAGACTCTGTGTATAAAAATGTAGACTCCTCTTCCAGGAAAAGTGAGATTCTCAATTCTGAAGTAGTTGCCACTGATGGCGAGAAAGGGCCTATTCCTCCAGTACCATTATCTCGTGAGATAGCGCCTGACCCTAGTGACAGTGCTGGTTTCCAAGACAACCATATGCAAACAGAAAAGCAGGCGTCCAGGGAAAAGGCTGCTAATGGCAAAGGTGGGGAGGGAAAGGTCATGGTGAAAGGCAAAGTCAAACAGGTGAAGGCTGACATCGATCAGGGGCCTAATCCTGAGAAGACATATAAACGTGTTGAGGACTTTTTCCAGAGCCAGCGTGAGAGCTCCATTGTAGAGGTTCCCAATGCTGTGAAGAAAGAGGAAGCTTCAAAGTTGTTCAAAGACAACTTTATCCCAGTGAAAGATGCTAAGGACGACGTTAGTAAGGAACAAGGTGAGAAGTTTTTGTTGTGGTGATCATGTGTTTCTGGTCATCAGCCCTGATACACTTTTAAACAGAAAGGACATGACTCTCATGGAGACTGATGGCAAGGTTAAGATTAATCAACCTTTGTATTTGGATCTGGATCTTAGAACCAACATGCAAGATGACAGGTTTAGGAGAAGATTAGTGAAGGCTATTGAAATTCAGTGCTTTAACTTCCTACCAGGTGTTGAGACATTTATCATGGACCTTGCCACAAAAGCTCTGAAAGCTTGTGTGATGGTGTAGTTGTGATCCTGTTTTGGCAGCTTTTTGTTCTTACAGGACTGTTTTAGCTAAATTCAATTAATTCGTGCATATTTCAGTGCTGTCAAAAGTAGTTTTTGGGGGAAGGAGATCAGCTACATCACTGTGTTACCCAAGCATTTCAGGCAGTATTTTGTAACAAGCAATAGATTTTTTTGTTAATGACTGGATACTTTCCAAGGTCACACAATACTCCAAAATGTTCTGACAACCCCATGTGCTGCCATGGTGAGTTTTAAAGCTGCGAAAGACTGGAACAGCCTTCCAACTGACTTGAAAGAGGCCGATGCTTTATCCATTTTTAAAGCCAAACTGAAAACGTTTTTAAAAGACTCTGATTTTTAAATTTTGATGTAATTTTATTTTTCTACTCAAAGACTTTTCCTCTTTGTATTATTAGGTACATATTTTACTTTTCATCCGTTGTTATTTATTTTGTATATAATTGAGTTATTATTAAGAGGGTTCCACTGAAAACCACCCTGGCGAGTTGGATTCCCTCACAAAATATTGTTATTATTATTATTATTAAAAAGCTGAATTTGTACTGTGGTCATAAATAATAACTATTATTATTTATTTTTGTCTTTTTTATGTACCAGTGGAGTCTGATGATCTCAAGGAAGGTAACATTAAGCTGTCTTTAAACAAAAAGTAAGTCTGTGGCTTGTTTTCAAGACTACTAGTCTGTGCAGATGAAACAAACTAATGTATTTTTTTAATAGAATATGATTAAAAATTATTTGTTTGAAGGAGTGAACAGTTCCCTCAAAACTTTGTCTATTGGTAAAAATAGGGAACTTTAGATTTGACTACGAGTACGAGATTGAGTACGAGTACGACTTTTTAAATGTGGTTTGCGTGCTTAATGTAAGCACTTCGTATATCAATCCTGTTTCTAAAATCTTGTTAGAAATTCTGTTATTAAGCAATAGGGGCAGAATGAGGGATCTGTGGAGGCGACTGATTTGAAATTTGAAAGTCGTACTCGATCTCGTACTTGTACTCAAATCTAAAGTCCCCTAATGATGAAAGTTCAAATTATATTAGCATAACTTTTAAAACAGTTTTGACTAATAAACTTAGTGATGATTTACTTAAAAGATGTAAGTTAACACTAAAATTTCATGTTTAACATTCATTTATTGTCTTGTTCTCAATCCAAATTTAATGATAGAGATATAGTTCCATTAAGCCTTTTACAGATGTTTGTATGAACACAGTTATAGCATAAATTATATAAACATCTGCAAAATTTCCTGAACTCACAAAGCTACAGACTGTATAGCTATACACAGCTCTCCTGTGTGGCCAGTTTTCTAATTTTAA
Source organism: Pachyseris speciosa (assembly GCA_016490735.1). NCBI lineage: Eukaryota > Metazoa > Cnidaria > Anthozoa > Scleractinia > Pachyseridae > Pachyseris > Pachyseris speciosa. Next base: position 2,818 of record JAEMWC010001759.1, read on the forward strand.
AGTGCTCTCTTTATAGTTACGTCAAGGAATTTTTGTTACCTGACCAACATCAAAAACAAAGTTACCAGGAGAAAGCTAGGTTTCTGAGATTGCATCCCGTGTGACAATGATTAAATACTGGGAGCGGCATTAACAGTACAGCCACCTTTTCCAATTTCCAGATGCAACAATGTGCTGCACGAATTCTGTATTTAACTTGCATCTGATTGGTTCCCCACTATAGAGTGCTAAAGAGTGACGTCACAAATATGAGAATTTTTGAAATTATGGGATTTGTTGATACTTTCAGAAAGAGCAAGATAAAAAATGCTAATTTACCAAAAATCAGCATTTAAAGGCAAATTGGCTCTGAGATATTAGCACGTTATGCTCTGCTGACTCCACACAAATCTTTCTAAATTTGACTTGGTTCATAAGGTTATGAACTAAGTGAAATTTAGAAGGATTTATATGGAATCAGCAGAGCATAACGGTGCTAATATCTCGCTCTTAAACTGTAAGAAAATGCTGATTTTTCCAAACAAATCCCATAATTTCACAAATTTAGTTTTTGCCACGTCATCACTTTAGTATTCTATTGGGCAAACATTTTTGATGCATGCATTTATGCATGTTCATTGGTGCGCTCTAAATCTACGCAGTGTCACTACAACCCAAGCCATTATACTCGCAGCAGCACTTCAGAATGCGCTTTGGAACAACGCGCCATCTCCCATGTTTACTGTGACAAAGTAAGCTAATTTAATCCTTAACTTGCTCAGTGGAGTGTGCAATAATTATCCTTGCCCTCTGATTACTGATCCATAAACACTTGGTTATGTTCAGTAACATGTAAAGGAAGGTATAAACTGGCCCTTTCAATATATTTTGTGTGTGGATGAAGTGGCAAAGTAATAACATTCAAGTGAACATATTAGGCTCTCCCTTGGGTGCCCTTTATCTAATTACAATGCAAAGACTGCAATATTTTAACCATGATCATTATTTTATTTTGTTTCTTGATGTTTTTTTGTCAGAAGTGTAAAAAGTCTTGATCTAACTTACTATTATTCAATTCAGGTCTCATCTTGCTCTATAATTTTCATGAGTCATTTAAAAAGATTAAAAATCTATATCTAAATCTAACAAAAAAAAAAAGAGATATTTGGTAACACTATTTTTCTACATACAAGTTGGGTTTAAACTGTACTGTGCATGTGTCTCTCAAGTTGTAATATATGAACTGTTTTTCTTTGATAAACAAGGAAAGAGTTGATTGTTAAAAAAGTAATGTATTCCTGAGGCTAAACTGTGTTGTTCCAGAAAGCATCCCTACTCCCTCCAGTGAAAGTACTTTTGGACTGGTCCCCTCCCCTTCCTCCCCTCCTTTTTCATACTGTGCCCTCCCCCATGGGATTTGGAGTGACTTTCCTTGGAGAGGTATGGATGTTTTGTTGAAGCAAATGATGCTTTAAACACAGGCATTCATTGAACTCAGTGCGCAAATATGCATATGTTGAGTTTGGGTTCCTGTTTTGTCCATTACACACAACAATGTTTGTTCACAGAGTTCATGACTCCAAAGTCAAGTTAAAGATGGCACAGACAAAATACACCCTTGAAGAGCCTGGCGATGTTGCTAAAAGAATTGAGAAAGGTATTCAGTAGAAATATAAAGATGTTTGTGTAAAGGTGGTGATTTACTGAGTGGTGCATTGCTGTATGCTGTAAGTTGTAATGTTAGTTTTGTAATGTTGGGTTGATCTTGAGGAATGTATATGTTGTGGTTCAGGTTTTTGTGGAGAACTTCCAAAACATGTCATCATGTTGACAACATTAAATTTAGGAATGCAGGTTTGACTGATGTCAGCAAATGTCTTTACAGAACTGAGTGTAAAAGATGATGTGGCAAGGAGAAGTGGTGTGGAGATCAAGGCAGCTGAGTACGAACAAACCCCAGTAAGAAACCATGCAATGCTTACAGAATTTCTTGTTATCATTACTGTCTTTCTTTGTCACTTCCTTATTGTATACAGCGAACCACCACACCGGGAACTGCATCCCCTACTCTTTTCAAACAGTTCATGGGTTTTTTAACGTCCCACAGATTATTAGGTACAAGTTTTGTAAAGAAAAGCTATTTGAATTTCCAGTGAGTACTTGCTTTTTTGGCCGTGTGAACTGGAAGACTGTTGTATTGAATTTTTGCCAATTTTTATTGTTTGAATATTTGTCATGACATGACCTTATATAGAAGCAACATTAATTATGAAAGCTCCATTCACCAAATCTGTGTGGATTAATTATGAATTCAACAGGAGCTTTTCATCCCTGAAAATTGTTAATTATGCATAACAAGAAAGGAATTCATACAGTGAATCCTTTTACTAACCATATATGAAGTCTTACACTTACAATTTTACATTTCTGTGAGTATACTTGAAATTTTTTCTCAATCTCTTGAATTTGATTCAGGGATTTATTGAAGTATCAAAACATCTTTGTTTTGTTTTTTTTTTTTTTCAATCCTCTCTGATTTAGTTGTCAACCTTTTCACAATCCTTGTTGGTTTAATCAAAACCTATTTATGTTCTGATCCTTATTTCTATTATACTTTGATTCACCTTAATTTCTCTCTGTTGGAAAGAGGTTTTGAATTTGTCAATCTTCTGGTTGTGAATTTCAGGTTCAATTTGTCCATGTTATGTACTTTCAAATCTTGTTACAACTTACATGTACTAAAGAGAATTTTGAAGACATATTGAGAAAACATCAGTTTATTTCATTTTCAATGATTTTATTCATGATGTTTGAACTACTGTACACTGTAATTTTCCTTTCATGTTTATGATCCGTGGTATAGTAACACTTTGCCTCAATTTTTTGCAATCATCTGATTTTTGAAAGCTTAATAAAGTACACCTGTATCAGGTGTACATCTGCACATGTTAAATGCTTCCTTTAAATTAAAATATTTTGCTGTTTCTATCTGAACTTGTTTTTACTTGTTTCCCTTTATGGCGTTTTCATTGAAGCAGAGGAACTCTTTATAACCAGTTATGATTGTTCCTTATTGTTTTTTTCTTCTGTTTTAAGGGAAATATTCTTTAGTAGGAGCTGTCGTAAAGTTTATATTATATACATGTACATGTGTTTGCTCATGACTTGTGTAGTGACTGTCTGTTCTCTGATCATTCATGTTATTTCTCTTTGATGTGAAGAGTGTTCAGTGTTACGAATTGAAGTGATTTTGGTTTTTGATACTGGGTAATTTCAGTCAAATAAAAGCTTTGGAGTGACTTAAAAATATAGTCCTTCAAAATGAAATGCAAGAAGGGTATGCTCCAAGGACATGCCCCTGGAGCAAAGCTCCTTATTGTGTATTAACGATTTCATGGGTATAATGGATCCTCGGGGGCAGAATTTCCACCCTGCAAAATGCTCCATGATATGAAACTGGTTAAATATTTGGGAGCAAGACCAGGGGGCAAATTGAGCAAACTTGAAAATGCTCCCTCGTGTATACTGGTTGTGCAAAATGATGCTGGAGCAAAGCTCCTTTGTGTGTATTAACGATTTCATGGGTATAATGGATCCTCAGGGGCAGAATTTCCACCCTGCAAAATGCTCCATGATATGAAACTGGTTAAATATTTGGGAGCAAGACCAGGGGGCAAATTGAGCAAACTTGAAAATGCTCCCTCGTGTATACTGGTTGTGCAAAATGACACTGGAGCATGCTCCAAAATGGAGGTGAATAGTGGTGGATAATTACTGAGCTGCAAAGCGGGGAGTTATATCCACCACTATCACAGACACTGAGGTGAATGATTGTTTTAGTATATACCACACAAGCTGAATAACTAGCGGACCCAAACATTAGTTTATGTGTGACAATATACCGACAAGCGGTTGGAAATTTTAAAATTTTGCGCGCCGGCTGCTCCAAGGTGAACAGTACTTTGCTAATCACCTCCGAGTTAACCAATCAGGGCGCACGGAAAGCTCTATTCACTTGTGTGGTATATACTAATAGTCGATATTTTGACAGTGTTTCAGGACTGTTATCAGTGAGGGCCCTGTAACATGCTGTTATGTTGGAAGACGAAGAAAATGGAAAACATAATATTTCCATCAAGCAACATCCTAATACCTTTACTTCCTTCTTTTTTTTCCTTTTTTCTTTCTAGTTCGAACAGTTTGAGCTTAATCACCCAGTGACTAGCCCAAATTACAGTTTTCAAGGTTCTTTGTTCACTTGTAAACTTCTATTGACAAACTGTTATTTTCTTTTTACTTGTAGAGCAAAAATGCAAAACCCAAGCATCCCAAGAGATCAGTAGAAGCCCAGCAACCCAAATACTTTCTTATTACTGTCATTGTTGTTGGTTGTGTAACAGGAGTGCTACTGACGGCAGTGGCAATATACCTCATGATGAGAAGGTGAGGGTGTATTTTCCTTCTGTTTTGATTGATGTCCAGTGTTTGTAGCTTATCACAAGTTGGAAATTTCTTTTTCAGACGCAATGAAGCTAAGGGCTTCAAACTGGTCACCCTCCCTGGCCAGGAAGCAGCTGCGGATTACCAGGTAAATTGAACAGAACATGGGTTAGATGGAGAAGTGTAATATTATATGTACCGTAGTTTTTCAGTTATAAGGCGCACTCGGCTATAAGACACACCCCCAACTCAGCAACTCAACTGTGTCAATTTTTCTAACGGAAAATTTCCGTAAAACACTTGGTTATAAGACGCACCATAAACTGGGAAGGAACATCAGAAGGAAATACACGTGGAGCGACGACGAAGTTGTAATAAACAAGAGCGAAAAGTCGTGCATAAACAGAGTCGAAAAAGTAGAGGGAACAGATGTTATCAAGTTTATTAATCTACCAAATAACTTTGTAAACTAAATAACTTTATAAACAAAGCAAAAAAAGTTGCATCTTGATTCTATTCAAGCGAAATTGTGACTTGGGCGGGCAAATAAAACAAAAGCTGATTCACCTTGATTATACAAAAGCGTAAATTGTCACCCATGCTCAGTGACAATTTGGTTTGACTTGCCAACGACAAAAATACTCGAGGTAACCGGCTTCAAATGTCAGTGCACAAGAATGGATGGATGCACAAAGAATGTTTGTATATAATTGGTAAAGAAACACGGTTTATATTTCTCGCCATGGATGTGTTTGTGATGTCAGCGCGATAAGTATAACATTACAGAGCACGTGCTTTTAAGCACATCCCATATGCAAATACGGCTTTGTTTTGAAAATGGTTGCGATGTTATCTCACATTACCAGTTTTGAATCAAATTTTTCTTTAACCCTCATCTTGGGAACAAAAGAGTGGATTCGAAAAACCTCCATATCTTTGAAAGTCAGTGCTTAATCACAACGGAAAATGTGAATTTAAATAATTGAAGGGCTTTACATGGTGTCTCTAGCCTCTTTCGCAGACGTCTCGCAGGGCTTGTCACACGTTCCTTCCCCACAACCGTTTGCTGAACTGAACCGCCATTTCCGTTCGCTGGTGGTTAGCCTTTGTTTTGAAGAAACCAATAGTGAGCTCTGTAAGAATGGAAATCGACACCCGTGAAATAATTTCCGGCAAACGATTGACGTGCATCGTCTGGGAAAATAATCCCGGTGTCGAAGTCCTACTTTCCACAAATTGGAAAACGAACTATGATTGGCTAACTGCCACAAACGGAAGTGCCAGTTCAGTTCAGCAGACATTCGTGGGGAAGGAACGCGTGGCAAGCCCAAAGACATCTGCAAAGGAGGCTAATGGTGTCCCCTGCACAAATTCAAACTTCTTTTCATTGTTGATGCATAAGTACTTATTTTGATGGAGAAGTCTAATCAAGAAAATAAAAACAGCATGAAAAATTTTCTCAGCTGAGTATCTAATACTTAGATCGAGCCCTATTTGTTACTAAAAAGTGATAAGATTAGAGGCAATGGATGCAGCATGATCTAGTGTCTCTCTCTAGTGGTTCAGGTCGGCAGTACCAGTGCCCAGGTCCCTGAGCACCCAACCTCCACTTGCGACGCAGGCATTAACTTTGGTATAACATGATTTCTGTGGCAAAAGACTAGCCCAGAAAGCATTTTAACATCAAAGATAGTTTTCACACTGCCATGTTGATAACTATTTTGCAGGAGCTGTGTCGTCAACTGCGTGCCACCCAGGGCTGGGACAGTGCACCTATCAGCACCACACCCATGAAACATGCAGAAAAAGATAAGGGGCTGGGCTCTGGACGTGCTCCAAAGTATTCTTGGTATGAAGAAGCAGCTTTATGTAGCAGCTCTGTTTTTTTTTAACCACTGACTTGTCATGAAAATGTACTCTTGCCAACGGATCACACACAGTGCTTTGTGTATGACGGTGAGGTACCCACTGTAGGCCATTTTACGTCGTACATTCAAGGTTTTTAATCAGAGAATTGAGAACCTACACAATCCTAGCTGGCACAGGTACTTTATGAGCTTAGTGCCAGAGTGGCTTTATAAATTTATTTGCAATGTTGTTTTTGATCAGCTTTTTTTTTTTATCATTATGTCTTCTTTCTTTGTTATTTTACCTGTCATGGGATTTGTGATGCATATACTTACTTGCTTTGGTTGCTTAAGAGACTGATTATAATATTGGGAGTACATTTAATTAACGAGAAATAATTTGGAACTATAAGTGGCAATTTAAAGTTGTGTAAGACCATCAAAGTTTTGCACACAACTTAAGCAGTTGCAAAGAGGAAGCCTTAATAATTTTTTCAGGCTCTAGCTTGAAGCTTGGCTTTATTGGGGCTTTATTTTCACAACTGCACAAGTTACACATACCACTGTGACTGTCTTTCACGTCCTTAAATTATAAGAGAATCAAGAGTGCATTAATGGCCTCATTTTGTTATTTTCATTTTCAGGAGTGAGGAGCCCGTGGTCCCTAATATGGACATTTCTACTGGGCATGTGGTTTTGGTATGTAACTTAGGGCCTGTTCGCACTATGCGAAATTTTGTTTGATTTGCCAAAAAATCTGTCAACGCAAAGCCATTTCTAGTGCAAACGATTTTTTGTACCCACCAAAATTTTTGCAAGCGCAACAAAACTTCAAAGATTCCGTTGACTAGCTTTGGAGGCTGTAAAAATTTTGTCAGGTGAGAAAATCCTTTGTTCCTTGACATCCATCCGTCACTGGGTCATCAAATTGACAGGAAGTAAATGACAGGCCTGCACGGACTCCTTCAGTGTGGTTTTTGCGGTTGCCTTGCATTAGAGCCATCTGTCACTAAAAAATATTTTGCATCTTCATGTGCGAACAGGATTATGTAAACAAAAAATTGGTGATTACAAAATTTTCATTTTTTTTTTTTTTGCAAATGCTAAACTCAAATTTTCGTCTTAGGGAGAACAGGGCCTTATGTTCATTTGGCTTCTCTGTGCACAGACATCTCATCTTTTGTCCAGTATGTGGTATTTATAGAGGAACTGGAATATAATTTGACTGAAAACTGATTTGTTATTTTCAGGCCTACATGGAAGATCACCTTAACAACAAGGACAGGCTAAACAAAGAGTGGGAGGTAATTTCTCAAAAAAATTAATTTGATGTTCTTCATTACTGTTTCATATTAAGTTCAATCTGAGCACTTATATTAAGCATTGGTCAAATGAGAAAATCAAAGGGGACAAATATTCAAATTCCCATTCCTGTCACTTGGCTGCCAGCTTTTTATAAACATAAACATAAACATAAAACCTTTATTTCAACACAATAAGATTTAAAGCTTACAAGCTTGTGGGGTTGTGTATGCTAACTACGTCATAATGAAATATATACGTGTAAAATATTTGATCAAAACTAACAAAAATATCAGCAATAATTAATTTAAAATACAAAATATATACCTATAAAATACTAAAAAAAGACTAAAAGGAAAAATTTTAATCTAAAATCTAGCAGTAGTCATGCATTCTTGTTTATGTTTTGCCCTATTTAAACAAATAGAAGTCAGATTGGCATAGTTTTTGGTGGCATATATAAGTTCAAACTCTAGCTGGTTCCTCAGGGCAGAGAAGAGATGTGTCCTCAAGATCCTCAAATCTTGTTTTCAACTCTTCAGTCTCTAGCAGAAAATCCACCAGATGGTTTTATTAACAGTTTATTCTCATTTAAATCTGTAGGCGCTGAAAACATACGAAGCTGAACCTAACGGCAGAGAAATTGGTAAACTGGAGAAGAATGCTCGCAAGAACCGTTACAGTGATGTTCTGCCATGTAAGTTTAGCCATTACTTTATATGTTGATTTGTTTGTTTGCAGCCAGCCTTTGCTCTGTTTTCTTTACTTTCTGTTTTTTTGGGCAAAGTGTTCATTTTGTATGACATTGTTCTGTAGATGACCATAACAGGGTTCTGTTGAAGGAGACTGCAAGTGCTGCTGGGACAGATTACATCAATGCAAGCTACATTGTAAGTTTATCATGCTTTGAATAAGCATGTCAGGCCATGGCTCTCTGAGTGCTGTTGATGACTGTTGCTTACACAATTAACATGATTAACATAAAATTCTCTTTACAATAAGTTAGTTTATGACACGAGTTGATAAGCAGACAGGTTGGGAGAAAAAGAATATTGATTTACCTCTTATTTCTGGTGTATAATGTGTGATTAGAGTAAAGAAAAAGTTGCAATATAAATGATAGTAATGGTGTGATTACTTTTACTGTAAAAAATTAAAGTGGCATGGGGTATTCTCTTAATGTGTTGCAGAATTCTCAGCCATTTTGTATTTAGGGGAATTTATGTTGCAATCTTAGACAGTAAAATTGTGTTTTAAATTACAAGAAGCAGAAGTGCTTCACAGGACAAAATCAACACACTACACCTAATTAGCCTTCTTGTTTCTTTTTACAAGTCCAAGTTTCTTTAACTTGTAATTTTGGCTCTTCCTGCAGATGGACCATGATCCAAAGAATCCTTCTTACATAGCGACACAGGGACCTCTTGCTCAAACAGTGTCAGATTTCTGGCAGGTAAGGACACTACATAGGTTACAAGTTTTTCAAGGCATTGTGATCCTTTTTTGATGCACGACTACCTGAAATGTTTGTGCAGGGGACCACGCCTTTAAATGACACAACTCAGGGCTGCCACAGTCTGGGAAAAATTAAGGAATAACAAAGTTTCTGTCAAGGTTAGGAAAAAGTCAGGGAATTGTATATCGGGGCAGGGAGATTCTTAATTCTACATGAAAGTCAGTTAAAAGTCAGGGAATTTTACTTATGACTAGCCATTAGGTCTGGGAAGGATATTTGTCATTAGTAAAAAAAATGTAGTTTCAAAAATTCCTGGAAAGGAATTGATTTTGTAGGCTTCTGTGCTGCCTTTCTTTCCTGAGGATTTGTGTTGAATAGTCAGTGAAAATTGTTTTGTTGTCTATCCCAGTGAGTGGCAACCCTAACAACTTCCATCAAACGTACATTGACATGCTTTGTTCAATGAGTAATCCTGTACCTCTTCCAGACCTCTGTTTTCATTGGTCGCTATGACCTGTAGCTTCTTTTGTTATCAGGGCAATGGGGGTATTGTTTGTGGTGCATCATCTGTTGCTTCATTCTCCAATCACAGACCGCGTCTGGAAAGCCACAAGCACTCTCTGTTCAATGGCAGGAAAAGTCTAGACTGTGTAACTTGAATTTGTGACAATGGCTTTCCTTTTCTAAGAAATACTCTGTTTTGTTTCTTTTCAGATGGTGTGGGAGCAAGGTGTTGTTGTGATTGTCAATTTGACAAAGCTTTCTGATCTTGGGCTGGTGAGTACTGAACAGCAAAGGAGTAGAAAATAATAAACTCTGTAATAGAAATAAATATAACAAAGTTTGGACAATTTGATTATTGAAGATCAATTTGTTTCTGTTCTTTATTTAGCCGCAGTGCCACCGTTACTGGCCTGAAGAACAGCAGCCAATTGTAACCTACCGCATTTATGAGGTTAGCAAATTACAGATTTAATTTTGTTCTCGTCATAAGGTCTTTTTCAAAGATTGACTTTCTCTATCTTAGTTTAGAATTGACGTTATTAATAATACTCTCTTATAAATGCTTCAGGTTCATCTTGTCTCAGAGCATATATGGTGTGAAGATTACTTAGTCAGGAGCTTTTACTTAAAGAATCTGCAGGTAAGATTCTGTCTGCTAAACTACAGGCACATTATCCCATTGGGACATTACTTGAAATTATGTTATAGTGAGGGCAGCCTTTCTTGTACATGTGCCTTGTTATGTGTTCGATGAATACATATGGGCACATATGTGCCATATGGATACATATGATGAATACATATATGCTTTGGAGGAACTGCCCTGCATAATTATTTTGGACTGAAAGGATTGCCTTCCATGTTTTCTGTTCTCCGGTTGCCATTGTCCTGCTCGTGTGCAAATATTCAGAGCCTGCAGTACTAAATCTGTTCAGATCATGATATAGGGTGGTACTTAAGCTGCCGTTACACGTTGAAACTTTTGACTGAAACTTGTGTGGAATAGCGCTGCGAAACAAGTTTCAGCAGGCATTGTACTGTGTAACATGGTCGGTTTAAGTGAAACATTTTAGAACTTCCGTTGCAAGACAAGTTTCACGAAAAGTAGAACCGCTTTGGCGATAAAAACAAGAGTTTCTCCGTGTAACACCACTTCATGAAACTGGTCTCGCTCGGTCTTGTCACGCTATGCTGCGTAAGCCATGGAACTAGTTTTGCAGGAATTTCGAGACTAGTTTCAACGTTCCCGAACAAGTTTCGACCTTTAATGTTACACAGTGCAATACCTGCTGAAACTTTCTCTTCGCCATTGCACACAAGTTTCAGCTGAAAGTTTCAACGTGTAACAGCAGCTTTAATGTAAGCCTACAACAAATGAACGTGAGTGAATGAGTGTGAAACGCGAGGAAAACATTCAGCTATACACGTTAAACATTAAAGATGGCCGGAGTTCAAGCTGTCTCCAGCTTCTTGTTGTCTAGATACACCGCACTTGTCTTCTGACTATCCTTACACAAGTGAAATATTGAGACTTAACAAGCCATGCAATAATATTAATGTTTAGTAAGTTTCGCCAGGTGGTTTACACATTCTGTGCTAGAAAATTGGCCATTAGTTTCCCAGACCAGCGAAAGACAAGTGAATAAACTTGAATGACTTCACTTCAGCGTCCTTTCTTTTCTTTTCTAATTATGCTTTGAACTTTCCATTTTCACAGACGAGTGAAACAAGAACAGTAACTCAGTTCCACTTTCTTTCTTGGCCTGATCTGAACGTCCCCTTGACCCCAAAGCCTCTTCTGGAATTCAGACGGTGAGAGACTTGTTAGGAACTGTTTTAGTTGTCATGGAAGACAACACACCAAACCACAGCAGCTCATGTCAATGAGACCTTCCAAGGGATGGTCTGGTGTCGCTTTGTTGCTGTCTGTGATTTGTTTCATCAGGGACAAATGTCACTCACAAAGAACGGAGCCACGTCACTTGTCGCTTCTCCCCCTTGGAAGGCCTTGTCAATGTTGCAACTAGTCAGGATCCACTTCTAAAAGAATTGTCATGATAATTTAATTTTCTGATTTTTTTAACAGGTGGTGCTTTGAAACACCAATCCCTGATTTATTAGAACTTTCTTGCAACTGCATTTTTAAGGCTTTTCATTTACAGCATTTCATTTACAAGCTGGAAAAAAATGATAAATTTCTAATAGTTTATTCATGTAAAAGAAAGCTTTCATTTGAAATGTTTGCTAGAGAACTGTATTTTGCTGTGTCTTTGGAAGTTAAACTTGACCATTGAGAAAAAAGTTTCTTGTTAATTATTAAGGTTTTGTGATGTAGCTGGAATTTTTTAAGGGGCACTGTCACATAATTTATATTCACCCAAAGATGCATGTGCAACAATAGAACCTTTAAAACATTGAACAGTTTTCTTATGTTGTGTGCATTGAAACTATTTGCTGTTGTCTGTGGCCATGTATGAGAAGGAGAAAATGGATTGCAACTTTAAAAACCTAGGCAAAGTTTTTCTAGTTTTGTCATTGTGTCTTGGAAAAATCACCATGAAATATTGTTTCTTTTCTGAGAATCATTGGAAATCTACTTCATGTTTTTTTAGCAGACCATTTGTGTAATACAAGAAGTACTTCCTTATGATTATTTATATAATAAGAATTTGTTGTGACAGTGCCCCTTTCACTTTGCAAAGTTGAATGCTAGAATGCTCCTTTTAACAAATAATATTTTGCTCCTGCAGAAAAGTGAACAAGTGCTTCAGGGGCCGAGCCTCTCCTGTCGTCGTACACTGCAGTGGAGGAGTGGGCAGGACTGGAACCTACATACTGATTGATATGGTGTTGAACAAAATGATGAGAGGTGAGTATGCAATGCACAATGATTACATGTAACTTGACAGAGTTGCCATGACTACATGTAACTTGACAGGGTTGCCATGACTACATGTTACTTGACAGGGTTGCCATGACTACATGTAACTTGACAGGGTTGCCATGACTACATGTCACTTGACAGGGGCGCCATGACTACATGTAACTTGACAGGGTCATCACAGTCAGGGAAAAGGCAGGGAAAAACAGATTTTTTGCAATGTCAGGGTAGCCTGCATAGCAGGTGTTTAAGGGGAGGGAGGAGGGGGAAGGGGAGTTCCCTCACTCTCCCTCCCCTTTCTACTGCTGCCACGCGGACTAAGGTCAGGGAAGAGTCAGTGAATTGTTGATCTACTCAGGGAAATGCTAAATTCTACTAGAAAGTCAGTGAAAAGTCAGGGAATCTTACTTTTGGCTTGCTATTAAGTTTGGGAAGGAGTTTTCTTGTTGGTAAATGTAATGTTTTTTCAAAAAATTTCTTTGACTTCACTGCTGCCTTTACTGCCCAAAGATTTATCTTGGATGGTCAGTGAAAATTGGTTTGTGGTCAGTGAAAAGTGTGAGAAGTGTGAGGGAATTTTTTCAATTCCATTGAGTTGCAACCCTGCTTGACGACCTTCTGGTCAGGTTGTCAAAATATCTCTCAATACCACGTCAAACAGTCCCTCTTGGGGCCTACGCTCACCCAGACAATAGTGGTTGACTACATTCTGATATGACCCCAGGCTTCACACCAAGGTATGCGTGACCAGCAAAGTTTGAAATACAGTATGATATCAAAAGACCAAGTTCAGTTGTTAGGGCCAAAGTATTTTTAGGCTGTGAACATGTGGAGTGAATGAGATTTGTAATATGAGTACTAACTTAGTTGTAAACTTGGTGCAGTGTGCATCTCATTAGGTAATGACATTCAATTGCAAGAGCATGCTTCGTATTCCCATTGCGCATGCTGATGACGTCTGCATTAAACTACCTTGTTGAAAAAATTTTTATAAAACAGTAATAATTGGTTCATGTGTCAGTTGTGCGTTCATCGAGAACTGAAGTACTTGATAATACCAATGTGATAATTATGTAGACGTGATATCAAGGACCTAAATTGTTTAATTCTTTCAATACAGAAATTCAGAATGCTGACAGTTTTTCTCAATTTAAGTCTAAATTAAAAACTTTCCTCCTGAACTGACTTCCCCTTATTTTGTTCATTTTTCTGTGTTTGTTTGTGTTCTTGCTTTTAACCTAAATGTACTTACAAATTAATTAAGACACACCTAAATTATCATTTTATAGTTGTATTTTCTTGAGGTGCCTGTAGCCCGAATAAGCCCTAATGGTTTCTATATGGGCATCCTCGCCTAATGCTTTTCTCTTATCAATTATTTAATATCTCTTGTAGTTAAATACATATTTATCTTGTAATTTAAAATAACAATAAGTGGCAAAAAATAAACTGAAAGTGAAACAATGTCATTTTCTGTATTTGTCTTGCTCAACAGGTGCTAAAGAAATTGACATTGCTGCTACAGTAGAACATCTGCGCGACCAGCGGCCATCAATGGTAAAAACTAAGGTAAGCAACCAACACCCTCAAACTCATTCATCTTTTTTCTTTTTCACAGTTTATTTTGTTCAGCTTCTTTGCTTAAATTTGCTCAAATTTTAGGAAATGGAATCTTCCCTCAAATTTTGTAGGGAGAGCTCCAGTGGTCTCTCCAGAAATAGTAGGTAGTCACATTTTGCACCTTAATTAATATTTTGAGGTGGCATTTGAAAGGTGAATAAACATCTAAATTTCAGGGGCCATTAAGGAGGCCTTCCAAGGGGTGGTCTGGTGTTGCTTTGTCCCTCGTTTAAGACTCTGTCTGTCGCTTGTTTCATCAGGGACAAATGTCAGTGTTGCACAGAAAAGAAAGAGGATTGTAAAGTGAATTGTCCCTGTCACAAACTGTCGCGCATTTTCTACCAATTTCTGTCGTTTATCAGTGTTTTGGGAGACGATTGTCGCCTGTTTTCTGAGCCCTGTCGCTTGTATGGTATTTAAACCAAGTCAAAAACGTACAAGTCATGATATTCAGCTTTTAATAAATGACCATTAACTTGATCAGCTAAAAGAAACAGTTTTCTTGGGAGTAATCCTAGATGAAAATGTAAATTGGAAGTCCGAAATCTCACATGTGGCCAACAAAGTCTCTAAGTCTATTGGAATAATTCGCAAATCTAGTTTCTACCTGTCGACAAAATTTTTACGAACATTATATTTTTCATTAGTCTATCCATACCTTTTTTACTGCAACTTAGTTGGGGCCTCTACTTCCAGAACTAACCTTGTTCGTCTTGTAATTCTACAGAAACGAGTGCTGAGAACTATAGCTAAAACCAATTTCTATGCACATACTGATCCAATCTTTAAAAATCTTGGTATTTTAAAATTTGATGACATATACCTATTACAACTAGGTTTACTCATGTACTCCTTTCAAAACCGTATTCTTCCTTTAAAATTCGATTGTAAATTTACCTTACAGAGCCAAATTCATTCGTATCATACAGGAAACTCTCATTCATATCGTTTGCCTTTTGTCGGACTAATATCAAACAATTTTCCGTTTTTTTACCAAGGACCCAAATTTTATAACTCCCTAAATTCCGAGATCGTCAACTCGTCCTCTCCTGTCTCCTTTAAGAAAGCACTTAAGGCGTTTATTTGTAATAAGTATTAGTAGTTTTAGATATAATGTGATTAAGTATTAACTTTATTTGCAGCTTGTAACCTATTGTAATTGTATCCGTCGTCATGTTCTTTTTTCAAAATTTCATCTTGTAAAACAATAACTGAGGAGGCCTAATTAACATAAGCTTCATAGTTTCCTTTAGGCCTCCTTGCCATTGTAACTTCTATCCATTCCATCTTTTTTGTTTCCCTTATGATAATGCTATTTGTGGTTTGGCAAATAAATAAATAAATAAATAAAAAGCCCGTGGAAGGCCTCATTAGAAAGCTTAAGCAACGGCAACGGCAACGAAAACGTCATTTCAAAATGTAACTTCTCGTTATTGTAACTCATTCGCGATTTTTCCAACTTGTTTAACTTGTAATATGCTGGCGACCTATCCTGGAGCTAAATTAGTAAAAACGGCATTGAAGTTGGGAAAAAGAAAGAAGAATTCGCCGTCATGCGCTCACGTTCTCCACCAAACCAATAATTTGGTCATTTCACGTTTTTGTTTTGCGGAGGACGGCAAAGAAGTGTACCAAAATGTAAAACGCACGTGCAGAGCGATTGTTTTTGCTCATTAAGCCTATTGTTTTGTGGCGTTCTCGTTGCCGTTGCCGTCGCCGTCGCCGTCGTCGTTGCTTAAGCTCTTTCAGTTGACGGATATTAAATTGAAACAAAACAAACTGAATAGTCCATGAATGCTGCAACTTCAGACACTGCGGAACACAACAGATCTTCGGTGTATGGTTACATGTACATAGCTTCTTGTACCTACCAGCAATGTAGCTAGGGCTAGCTGATGATGTGACAGTGCTATTGGAAGACGCACAATCCCCTTGCAGTGGTAAAGTTTGTTTTCTCAGTGATGTTTTTCTTTCCATTGCAGGCCCAGTTTGAATTTGCTCTGACTGCTGTTGCTGAAGAAGTCAATGCTATCCTTCAGGCCCTCGCCAAATAACTTCTCCAAACCAACTAAAAAGTATAACTTAAGCTATATTATTTGGAAGTTTAGTTTGCTCTCTCGATTGATTAAGCACTTACGCATTTGTCAATGTTGAGACTGAGGGGAGGGGGGATGGAGGGGGAAGGATATTTGTGAGGAATTAGATCCTCCACCCCTCCCCTCCCCCCTTACCCGGAAAAAAATACAATAAAATTCAAATGCCTATAATTTTTCAGGATCCCTCCTCCCAGTAGAGCTTAACGCTGGCAAGTGTATCGGAGTTGATTGTCAAAACAATGTTCAAAGCGGGTTTCAAGAAGGTTTGCTTAAATCAGGGAAGCACCATTAGCCATCGTGTTGTGGGGTGATACTCACAAACATTTTGTGAGGTATTGGTTTATGCTATTAGTTGTAGCTGTGGAAAAGTCGAGGTTTTGACGGAATTTAAGTTCATTTATGTAATTTTTTATGAAAATGGTCAAGAAATATTTTATTTTGAAAATGTTGTGTTCAGGTTAAAATGAATTATTTTAGATCCGTCAGAAGGCAAGAGGACTTTGCAAAGAGCTTATCATTAACTCCGGTTTATGCTTGCGAGCATTTGCGTGACACGCAATCCAAAATCGTCACGCACTAGTGTCACGCAAGATAAGAAAAGCAGACCGCTCGTAGCTCACGGATCTTAGTATTTTACTGTTATAGAAACAGACAGGCGTGTGCCATCATTTTGGTTGTAGATAGCATTTAGATTACGATTTTGAATCGTGGAAGTGATTACGTCAGTATTTAGCAGGCAAGTCTTATATGAAAAGTTAGTTTGAGTTAAAATCCAAACGAACTTTCATTTAAATTGTTAGAATTTTGGATGTCACCTTCCAACTCAAAAGTGCCACTTGCGTGGCAGGTGAGCTGTACCAATATTAATTGTAACGAAATTTACTGGAGGGCATAAGAATTGCCTCTCCAGTTTACTCAAAATTTCAAATTTTGTGTAGAATTAAGTTCTGACATCTTGTCGTTCTCAGAGAGTATCCGCGTTTGTATTTAGCCGTGCAAAATTTTATTTATCTGTGAACAGTTTTGTTATAATTTGAATATGTCATTTTTATTGGTTCGCGTTAGCTGTGCCCTCAAACAGCGAGTAACTAGAATCACATTTCCAGTGTTTTTAGGTGAGTTTGAATTCTGCTTGCTGGATATCAAATGTCAACTGGTTGAAAGTCGACAAACCCGTGTGCCAAAACATCCCATATCTTGGTAGGTCTCGGTGGCTACTAACAGCCGAGGCATGAACTCGCGAGACGCGAAGACGAGCGAGACGCTAATCGCCCAAGCGAGAGGCGAACGCGTGAATTCACACACTTGTCGCATTATCCATTTCAGTTATACTTTCGTACAAAATTGACGACTTTTTAAAGTTTACAAGGTTTCGATCGACCATCAATCATCATCAGTTGCACATTTATACTTTGCATTTTCTTGCTCTTTGCAGACTTCGAAGGTGGTCCGCGTTTGTGCGACAGCCTAAAGCAAAAAACACGGACTTTCTTTTTGCAGAGTGAACTACTAAATTTCGGACTTGACTTCTAGTTACTTGTTTACTTGAGATGAGGGTTGGTGTCAATATTTTTCACGAATTGGTGCAGGCGTCCTGGTTGTTCAAAGAAGTATAAAGTTTATCCCTTATTTTTATTGTCATTATCTAATAATGATTATCATTCGACCAACCAGGCCCGTAAAATGCCAACTCAATGACTATGATGTTTATCTATATTCCACCATTAACCAGAAAATAACACTGCACTCACGTTTTCATTCACCAGTTTTGTCTCCAGTCAAGAGGCGACAATTGGCATTATTCGAGGGGTCGTGATTATTCAGAGAATATTATCAAATATACCAATTCAATAACTCAAATCGCCACAGTTCCCCTAGCCTCCCTCGCAGACGTTCTTTTAGCTCGTCACGCAATCTTTTGGAAAAATTGCGTGACGAGCCAAAAGAGCGTCTGCGTAGGAGGCTGCAGTTCCCGTAACTTTGTAGAAAAATTTACCCACAAATAACAATTATTTTTTATTTATATTTTTTGAAACAGTTTAATTTGACAAAATGTAAGGGATGTTTTGTTGTTCAGTCATTCGTTTTCAAGCATTGGTCAGATTCAAACGTCTCTTTGACGTGTAAGGGTGAATTCTAACAGTGATAGGTCAAAATTTTCTTTAGGGTCAGTTCGAAATAAAGTGGTGAGGAGAATTTTGAATCTGAACAAGTTGAAAGAACTGAACTAGTATGAATCAATTATGAAGCAACAGCGTAGTGAGGCGAATTTTAAGTCTGAACAAGAAGTGAAGAAGCTGGATGAATTTGACGTTATGCAATCATTAATGACAGAAATTAAGTTACAGAACATAGTATAGGGCATGGAACGATTTTCCACTTGCACCAAATTCGCATCTGTCCAATGACCACGGACTCGTATTGAACCGATTGGAACTTGAGTACAAAACACCCATCTGGCGCTCTGCCATTCTGGGAAAAGCGCCCGTTTGTTATGTCACAACGTAGCCGTTTGGCTTCGTATTGGTTGAGCACAAAGCAAGTTTGCACAAATAGTTGGAGCAGATGTTGGGTAAATCCAAACATGTGGAAAACCGTTCTCTGTGATAGGGTTGGGATCATTGATGTGTTCGTGCGAAAGTAAATGAGAATCTTGGCGACAGAGATAAAATAAGTCAGGAATAACTGAAGCCGAAGGCCTTCAGGTTTACATAAACAGGCTAATGTGAATTGAATATAAAACTAAGCAAACATTACTGCTTTGCTGTGGTCACCCCAGACCGCGAATTTCTTCCACCAGTTTAGTTCACTAAAAAGATGGTATTCAGATCTCCTGTTGGTTACGTTATCACTTGACATTATTTTATCCCTACGAAATGAAAATAAAATTATGTTAAACGGGAAATGGCGCTTTTCGTATATTTTATAGTAAGATCAACATACCTATGCCCTCTTCTATAAGGTAATTTTTTTGGAGAGAGTTCGCTCACGTGACCAGCAGCCATTTTGGTTTGCTGAAATTTGCATAAAAACAGAGTTCAATACAAAAGAATCTTTTTCTACTCAAACATGGTTTCCTGTATTTACCCTTGTAATTTTTTATCTCTGGCTGGCTATCCACCTATTTGATGTATTAAATATATTATCAGCCGCAGTGTCGGTGAACCAATTAGTAAATAAACCCCTTTCGGCGGCTGGTATATCGGAGGGTAATGTCCGCGGTTGATAGACTGTCCGAAGAATGAACTGTTGGCTGTTGGGTAAGAATGGCAGATATCCACCTCAGTGTAGCCCCAGTATAGATTAAAACAACTGTTATCTACTTTTACCCAGCGGTCATGAGACTAACCAATTTTTAATTGGCTGTCTTACTCTGGCCAATCACAGCAAACGCAAACAATGCAACAAGGCAATCAGAACGCGAAGCAAATATGTGTAGTCAGGAAGCTTCCTGTGAGCGATCAACAATAATCCAGTTTCGAGTTCGCCATGACCACTGAATAAAAGTGCGGAGAACGCATTGATACAGGGTTAGCCTCGACTTAACCCTTTAAGTCCCGATAGTGCCATATGGCACAAGATGCAATTACGTGCTCAATATTCAGTCAACTTGCACGAAATTTGCACAGCCAAAGGATCTTGGAAAGATCTGCACATTGAAGGCATAATATCATACCCCCTTCCTATATAAGATTTCATTTACCACCCCTACAACTTTTGGAACTTTTTGTCTTTGTACTTTTTAGACCAAGTTTATATCTGACAACAAGCAATGCCCTGAGAGCTGCAAATTAAGCTAAAGTTTAGGGGGATACCCAGTGTGTACGAGGAACAGGACAATTTTAAACGTTTTTATTTTTTCACTTTGGGCACTTGTCAATCCAATCTGTGGCCTCCTCCATTTCTTTTTGTGTGATTTATAGCATACCCCAGAAAATACCTTTTAAATGGTATATCACATGTGGTCTCCTGGTTCATAGTTACTGATTTAGAAAAACTTGGCATTTCCCTCGGGGCTTAAAGGGTTAAAGTAAAGACAGTAAGCCCGATTCAATCTCGACGCGCCGACCGACGCGCCACGGTAAATCGCTCAAATGGGGGAGTAATTTTTTACGATTTGTAATTTTTTTTTTTAGTTTCCTTTGGAATAATTTGATCGTTACAAGTTTTGGTGTGTGTGGCGTGAGGAGGTGTACAACAAAGTGATATGTCAACTCATAGGTCAACTCTTGCATGGTCAACTCTTGTACTGTTACGGTAGCCGATAGTAAATTCACTGTTACGGTAGCCGATGGTAAATTCTCCTAGTTTCTACAGAGAAAAGATTACATATGGGTTATTGACCAAGCGTGAGATCAAGATGGCGGGATATTGGTTCTTTTTTTGCGTGTTTATGGACCGAGACGAAGTCGAGGTCCATAAAAACGCAAAAAAAGAACGAGGCCAATAGTCCGCCATCTTGATCTCACGCTTGGTCAATAAGACTCAAAGGACGCTATCATGGGACAGTAAAACACGGGACGAACGGGCTATCCCGAGAGGTCAAGATGGCTCCATCTTGACCTCGCGGGTAGCCAATCACAGCAGGAGAATTGATTCATCTTGACCGCTGCAAGAGCCAGTCATATAATAACCACGCTTATTATATAAACACCAGTGAAATACCAAGTGAGCTTTCCCGCGAAAACTTCATATCTTCACATGTGAAGAGATCACCGTCGTTATGGTTACATAATAAATCGCGCCTTTGAAAGCCTTTGAAAATGGTTTGGTATTTCACTGGTGTTTATATAATAAACAGAATATTACATGCCCGCTTATGGATATGAATTTTATCTTCTCGTGGTCAACTCGATATCTCACTCGTTCGCTGCGCTCACTCGTGAGATATCGAGTTGACCACTCGAAGATAAAATTCATATCCACGCGCGGGCATGTAATATCCTCTATTTATTGCCCTGGTGAGTGGGGACGAGGCTGATTCGCTGCTGTTCAAATCTTTGGTGAGACGATTGAAATAGATATCGAAAAGGGGTTCCTATGCCCTAGTTCCGACCGCCGTCAACTCACTATAGCTACTTTCTTCGCTCATGATACCACCTTTGGCATGCTGCAGGACAATGGGAGTGAGTCTCACATTATTGTTCTTGAATCGATCTAATTCAATTTTGGCGGCCATTTTGTTGTTTGGCACCCCGCGCTTTTGGCGGGAAACTTGATGATTACGTCAAATACCCTTGGGGTTGTTTTGAAGAAGCAAACCTTTCCACATTATTGAAAATCATCTGTTTTGGAAAATTTTAGTGCCACGTTGTAAAGTCTTCTCAGAAAGAAGGTAAGCTAGCGTGGAAATTGTGTTGTTAAACTTATTTTGGTTTTCATTTCCCTAATTCTTTGACTTTTTTAGTTCGAGAAAGTTGCTTTTTACGCCGGCAACAATTTTCTGACTGATGATGTGATAAAATGAAGCTTACTTAAGCTTAAGCTTGACTATTTAGTTATTTTTTAATTTTGTTTTGCCGTGCAACGTAATTAAATAATCCTTATTCGTTATATAGCCTGGTTGAATTTACAGCTTGCTAGGTTCCATCGACAAGGAAGCGAACCCGACTTGAGACGGCTGGCCCAATTGACCCCAAGTCGTTTTTAGGAGCAATATGGCCTTGCAGCCGCTAGATGCTGCTGGTAATGGCGACTTTCAGTTAAGCTTTGGCTCAAATATGAACTTCCAAACAGACAGCGAAATTCGTAGTCCACCAGATTCTCGAAAGCGGTCGGCACAACACGACAAAGGACAAGCACGTGGTAACGAGGAAACGTTTGTACAACCGGAGCCGCCGAAGAAACACAAAGCGGCACATTCAACAAATGTAAGATTATAAGCTTAAGGATAACGGTTACGTCCCCTGTTACGGGTTCCAGTCACAAAATAGCTCGCTACCATTGTGCCCTAAAACGAAGAGACTTTATTTTGCATGTCCCACGATGCCTTATGGTTACACTGCAGAATTGCGTCTGAACAAGTGTTGGAGTACCTTACAAAAGAACTTTCAACGGTTTCTTCAACTTTTGATATTGGCCATGTAACCGAAAATTTGTCGACGTTGCTGGAAAGAGCACCTTAAAATTAGTGACACGGCCAAGTTTGGGAGTCGTATCTTTTAAAATCACAAAGTTATGTATCAGTCAATTCCAAAAGCGCCCATCCCCCCGGGCATACCCCGGGTATTTGACCAGAGGGTAGCCCCGAACAGCAGGGAATTTGACCCGACATGAGTCCCCGCCCGGTGGGGCATTTGACTATCGGCTAAACACTGGTCAGCGGTCGCCGTGTAAAGGATTTCGCGCAACTCGCGACTCTCGCGCGAAAATTCATTCATTCACCACGGGAGCCACTTCGCTCCCTTCACCCTTTTCTCTGCTTCTGTTATAATAATTCAATATGCCTTTATTCAAAGTGTGGATTGAGGAAAAAACAGTCAGAAAAGGGGTTTTAGCGAGCATTTTTTTAGATTTCATTTGCAAAGGTAAGTAAGCGATTTTTTTTTGGAATAGATCAAAATATTTATTATGAGCGGGAAGCGTGACTTTTATGAACGTTATGTTTTCTGTTAGTATTTTATATAGGAAATATGATTCAGTGTTTTTGCTGGGACATGCGAGTGCCTCTGAAGAATGCGGTTAAGTGTCCAGTTGGCTTTCTGAAACGGATCAATTTTCTGTATTTTATTACACCCATTTTGAAATCACTGGTGATTCTTGCAATCTGATTGGCTCTCAACAGTGCAATTTATTCCCAAATTGCACCATTTTTTACTCTAAATCGCATCCTTTCTGTAACTCATCAAAATGAAAGTGAAATAATACTAACCTATCAAATTTCATGGATTAACAAACATTAATATTGACAAAAAACTGTGTGATTTCAAAATGGCTGTAATAAAGTGGTAATTGAACTTCGTGTCATGCAATTTTGGTCTGAAATCATACTTGTGATTTCAAATCAAACTCGCGCTGCGCGCTCGTTCGATTTTGAAATTACTCGTATGATTTCAGACCAAATTGCACTCCACTCAGCTCAATAACCATTATAAAAAGATAACCTTTACCTGTAAGACCTGTAATTAAATGGAGCTGTTAAATTTAAAGAGACTTTGGATATCCGCGTTCACGTATTGAGTCGATCCTTCTTGGCAACAACTGTATAGAAATTTTCTTCTTTTGAACAAGCGTTCCATTATACACGTTGGAAATGGTTTGGGATAAGATATGCCCCCAACTGCGGAGGATTTGACCCCTTTTGAGGCCCTAACGTTTTTACATCCTTCCTAAAATACATAAACCCGGCAATCCAGGACGCCCTATTGTTTCATCTAATAGCCATCCTACTGAACGTATATCCCAGTTCGTTGACTACTACCTTCAACCTTTAGTTCATAAACTACCATCCTTTGTTAAAGATACTAACGATTTCCTTAACAAATTACTTACCATCGGTAATTTACCCGCTAACTCACTATTAGTTACACTTGATGTTTCATCATTATACACTAATATTCCACATAATGAAGGTATTAATGCCTGTGATCACTTTCTACGTAATTCGCCTCACAATACCATTCCCACCGGCACAATTTGTGACCTCATTCGCATGATTCTCACCATGAATAACTTTTCTTTTAATGATAACCACTACCTTCAAGTCCACGGCACAGCCATGGGCACTAAAATGGCCCCTTCTTTTACTAACCTTTTTCTTGGGTATTTCGAAGCCAACGCTTCGGAAAATGCCCCTTTTCAACCCCACACGTGGCTACGATATATCGATGATATTTTTATGATCTGGACTGAAGGTCTGGATAACTTAAAAATTTTCATCGATTATCTTAACAACGTTCACCCTACCATAAAATTCACCAGTTCACACTCTTTTACTAACGTACTTTTCCTTGACGTTAATGTCTCATTAACCAACGACGGTCATATCTGTACCGACCTCTATACTAAACCTACAGACAAGCACCAACACTTACTCTATTCTTCTTGCCATCCCATGCATACAAGAAAAGCCATTCCTTTCAGTCTAGCACTCCGTTTACGACGTATTTGTTCTACCGACGAAACGTTTAATACTCGCGCTGCTCAACTTACTACATATCTTCTCAAACGCGGTTACAACCGCAATTTCATCACTAAACAAATACAACGTGCCGCCGACATCCCTCGCAGACTCACTTTACAAACCAGAGACGTCAACAAACCGAAACGTATACCTTTTATAACGACCTTTAATCCATCACTTCCTCACATCTCTAGCATCATCAAAAAACATTACAATTTACTGCTATCTTCTAACCGCTGCAAAAACATTTTTCAGCATTTGCCTGTTGTTGCCTTCAGACGTTCCCCTAATCTCCGTGACTTACTAGTCACAGCTAAACTTTCTTCTAATTCTACTAATTCACACCCACAACTCCCGTCCGGTTCTTTCCGTTGCGGTAAAAATTGCGCTACTTGTCCCTACATTTCAGATGGACTCACAAGCTATACTTTCTCTTCTACAGGTGAAACGCGCCATATTAAATCTAACCTGACCTGTGACACTAAAAACCTCATTTACATGATTCAATGCAACCGCTGTAATTTACAATACATAGGAGAAACTAAATGACGTTTAAAAGACCGATTTAATGAACACCGCCGTACCATAGATAACCCTAACACCAAATCTAAACCTACCACAGTCGCGGAACATTTCCTCTCCTCTCCTAACCACACTGCTAACGACATGCAATTAATCCCCATTGAGAAAATATTTTCTAACAGAGACTCAATCCGTAAGGCCAGGGAAGCTTTTTTAATTTCCAAAGGCAGAACAATTGATCCTGAAGGTCTTAACATCCGCGAAGAAACATATTAGTTATTTTTTTCTTATAAGTTTATCTTTTTTAGACCTTTTTTCTAGTATTTTATTTTACACTGTCAATCATTTTAGTTTTACGTATTTCCGGTATATAACTACATAAACACCCCTTCCAATGTAAATTCTCATTGTACCTGAAGAAGGCTGGTTTGGCCAGCCGAAATATAGTACACAAAACTTAAAACCATTCTACGTTGTATCGGCCCTTGCTTTTATACTCCCTGACGGTGGGCATTTGACCGTCTAAACCGCAAACACAGCGGGGCATTTGACGAAAATTTTTCAAAAAAGTCAAATGCCCGGGTGATTGCGCGCAGGGGTGGGGGTGGGGGGGGGGGATGGGCGCTTTTGGAATTGACTGATACATTATAGCTTCGCAGACGTTTGTATACTGGGGTGCACAAACTCCTCACCCGGAGTCCACCCCCCAGCATACAAACGTCTGTTAAATTTCCCGACAGATTTTCACGATCTGGTTAAAATCAAAAGTTAAAATAAAAAGCAGTGGAAAGGTCTATGTATTGTAATATCCCAATTCTTGGGTCTGGTGCCAGCTATTTGTTCATGTTGTTGGTTGGTTACTTGGTTGCCTTTTAAGAAATTTGCAAGTGTGGTTGTACACTGGCCTTGGTTTGTTACACTGCGGTCAGTTGTTTGAGCAACAAATGCATAAACTCTAGATAAATAAACAAATAAATTAATCAACAAACAAATAAACTAACTAACACAAACAATTAAGTGACTACTAAGTGAGTGACTGTCTGACTGACTGACACCAAATAGAGGGAGGAAGGAAGGAAGGAAGGAGGGAGGGAGGGAGGAAGCCGAAGGAAGGGATGGATGGATGGGTGGATGAAAAAGCAGACGGCAGGAGGTCTTGGTCGCGGTTAATAATTTATTTTCATGTTTCCAGTTGACAGGACAAGATCACGATCAAAGTCACATGATGAACTCTTCGGACCACTTGGGCTCACATGCACAGCACGGCGGTGAGAACGATTCCAAGTTGCATCATTTACCTCTATTTCAAACAAGTTTCATTTACCCAGTTGATCTTTCGTAATCAATCAATCATTCTTTATTTGTACTCATTCTTGCTAAGAAAAAAATAATTTGACAATGAAAAAATTAAAGGTAAAAGTTTAGAGTAATGGCTGCCTGGAATAACCATAAGGGCTAGTGGAGCCAGGCAGCCAGTTGACATCAGCAATAAATAGAAATGAATTATAGGTCAGCAAAAAAACTGAAGCCCAAATACACACATAAAAAGAAAAAAAGAGAAGAGAAGAGGAAAAACGCTATTTCTACGCTATGAAGGAAGCCTAAAATAATTAAATTTAATTATTAATTAAATTTTTCCAGTTGCTTCATTTTGCTCGTTTTAAACTCCACAGCGACTTTCTTGCACCATGATAACAGCCAACCGAGCAGTGGTGATGATAAACCGAGACTTGAGGCTGTTTTACGAGGTTAGTCAATCAACTTTCTTTTCCCTTTTCCGGCAAATGTAAAATTGAAGGCTTTTTGCAGGAAGTAAGGGTAACCCTACTGCTGGGATTATCTAGCGACGTAAAATACTAAGGGGAAGCTGGAAGGTTCGACCTCGCCACTTACAAGAGTTTAACTGTGTATAATGCTTTCTGCTGGCATGCAGGAGATACTACTCCAAACTTGGCTAGCTTATTTTTTATCATGTTGTCATGGCCACCAATTTGCGATAGCCGAAATGTTTTCTTAGGCAACAGAGCTGCAAAGACGTTTATAGTTTCCCACATGATCAGATCTATTTTTGCAACTCTCATGGCTTCTGTTTCACAAATACTACGACGATTTAAATCCGCCCGCACTTCCGCACGCACTAGCCTCCTCAAATGGTATTGTGCACCCCAGCCATAAAGTCCAAAACATATGGAGGACGTGCGTTTTCTACTGCAGCACCTCAATTATGGAACGCTATCCCAGAATATGTCAAAAATGCAGAAGGTGTTGCTGCATTTAAGACAAAACTTAAAACATTTTTATTTAGGAAATTTTTCCATTGATTTTTAAGCTTAAGTTTACAACGTTTGATGTATAATATGTTACATAGACTAGAGGCTGTTCTATTTTTTTTTGGGCTTTTTCTTATCATGATGTAAAGCGCATTGAGATACAGAAATGCGCTTTATAAGAACCTATATTATTATTATTGTTATTATTATTATTATTATTATTATTATTATTATTATTAGTTCTCAGAATAGAATATCAAACAGTACAGTCAGTAATCACATCCGATCAAATACAATACAGGGATAGTGAGGGACAATTCAGGAGCAAGGGCATCCACACTTAATAAATAAATTACGTAAATAAATTACGTAATGCTCAGAATAAGCAGCAGTCGATTAATATGTGATTGATCATCACAGTTTTGAAAACTACTTAAGCAGAAGTGAAAATAAAGCCTGAAAAAAAGAATCGAATCCACTACCTCTGCGATACCGGTGCAGTGCTCTACCAACTGAACTAACAAGCGAACTGGGAGCTAGTCATTTTGTTGATTCGTAATATACCTGTGAGTGATGAAAATATAAAAATCATCATTATTTGAACTGCGCCGTTCAATAAATGATTTTCAGATATTCATTCTCACAGACATTAATCAAGTTGACAACAACAACAACAGTTACTGAGGGAATGAGACTAGTAAGAACAGCTGACAGTGTACTAGCCATTTGGGAAAATTCAGGAAACTCGTACACGTGGAAGGGATATTTTGGAATAGTTAAGAAGCACTGAGGAATATTTGGAGTAGATGGTATAAAAATATTTCTGGAATTAGCGGACAGTATGCGTGTCCTTTCATGTCCGTTGTCATAATAAGAGGAAGCATTGATAAGTCTTGATACACTGTTCATTTGCTTCTATGAATAACTAGTGTACGTTGTTTTCTTAAAAGAGAAATTGAGTTATTTTGGAGTTCAGTGATATTTCGGAGCAAATGAGCGTTAGAAAATGTGCCATTCGTATATTTTATTATGCCTTATTCTAGGAAGAATCCGCCCATTTATTCCTGAGGAAAGGAAACCAGCAGAATAGAATAGAATAGAATAGAATAGAATAGAATAGAATAGAATAGAATAGAATAGCTTTTTAGCATTCTGATACTGTTGCATCATTTTTTATCTTGATGCAGATCTCGGACAAGACATGAAGATGCTGTATCTAAAGTGGTCTCAACCTTTCGCGTAAGTTTTCATTGTAAAACCAAAACTGAGTTATTTATGCCCATTTTCTCAGTGTTACTGTCAGTGACTTCAGTGTAAAGGCACACGTTCTATTTTGACTTCTTTCCCTCCTCTTTATCGAACGGCGTACTGTATACTGTACTTCTAAACAAGTGGAGGTTACCGCGAAAAGTTTACAAATACCCTTTATCATGTTACCTTCTTATTTCATAACGTCGATCTTGATTTTTTCCTATTTTGGAGTGAAAAGTAGTTTCTGACGTCCCGACTACCGGGAAATTTTACAGGGCACGTAAAATTTCCCGACTTTGTAGATCCATATTTTCGCTATTTTGCAAGATGGCCATTGTACTTATTTTTCGATTTATTTTCGCTACCTATCAAGATTAAAAGACCAAAACAAACAAACAATCAAACAAACAAAACACGCGAGGAGGTCTCATGTGGATTTTAGTGGAAACAACCGTGATTTTCTGTCTTGCGCTGGTCACGTAGTTATAACTAGCTGAACCGCCCTAACGACGTTTTTATTCGTAATTAAAATTTCTCTTTGCTTTTCAGCGAAGGTGAAGCTTTTGAAGCTTTTTGTCCAGCGAGACTCAATGAACTACTGAGAGAGGCTCTAAGACTGGAACAGCACCTCAAAAATCAAAAGGAACGTTTGAGAGAAAGGTTGACACTAATTACACGAACTCTACAATCTTCAGTACTGTAAATGCATTCAATTAATTTATCAAAACGCCGTTTAACATAATTTCAGTTTAGTACGTATGCTTTACTCTACATTAAGAGATAAATGATCGATTGACAGATTATAATCCAAGATCAGAACCAGGAATGTGACTTCGGCCTCAACTTATTCATGAAATAAAACGGATAAAATGACATTTGTTGCACTTTGCGACATTATCAAGCGTTTGTCTGGCTATGTATATTCTGTGACTCGGATACGAATTAAAAGAAACACCCAATACAGATCCAACCCCTCCACTTTTGAGGCTGCACAAGGATTAGCGAGAAAAGCCCGCTTTACCGGGCTAGCTCGACTTATGCCTTATTCAGTCTTCCTAAAATTTTGGTTGTGTTTATATAAGAAAGCGGGCCCGCCTAACTCCTAGGAGAAGGTATGTCCAAAAGGCAGAATTAACAAGATATGTGTATGTCCAGGGCAGATAACAAAAGTAACCGAAATGTGGTTGTCCCAATGTTGGCTCGAACAAATTAAGAAAGCAATCCGAGTTTCCCTACATTTGACGCATCGATTGCCTTTGCTTCTTTAAGAAAACGACTCACGTATTTCGCATCACGTGGCTTAGATGATATTTAACCCATTAACTACCAACTTTTTTTACGTTTTCGGAGTGATTTTCCACCTATAAACGATAAATAGCAATTTGTGACTCTTTATTTGAAACTACCAGGGAAAAGTGGTGCTGTCCTAAGGCACTGGGGGCTCAAGGTTTCTGAAAACGTCATTCAGTGACGTAGCTATTGTTTATACGTGAAGCAACAACAATGGCCCAAGTTCGGTTTGCTTGCGATTTTTGCTAGGTTTACAGCCATTTTTCATCTTTAGCGGCTGCTTAATGAGCATCATTAAGCGTGACGGTAGCTAAGAGTCCACTTTCTCAAAGAATCGAGCAAGGTGATGTACTTTGTTGTCGAATTTGGCTTCTTACTCGAAGAACTGGGAATTTGGCCGGTCGGACACTTAGTAGCTTTGGGACTCGACTACTGATGAATTTCTCGACCTACCGCCACATATTTTGGAATTTGTGAGCACTAAAGATGACCACAAGCAGGAAATTTTGGCGGTAGGTCGGAGTGGCTATGTGAAAGAATTGGGGGAAGGAACGGGCGCTGTCAAAAATTCTCGTTAGTTCCCAGCATGCAACGCGCTCCAGATGTTGAAAATGTCGGGAAGGTCCGAATGCACTGGAACAAAAGGCTGTATCTACGCTCAGGAGTAGAATATGAACAAAAAAAGTCATTTCTAAGCTAGAACAAGGACTGAATTTCGTTATGATGATTGAAGTTTGGTTTTTCGACGATGATTTCCTTAAAAAACATGAGGGCAAAAAGGGGCATTTTTGTCGTTTCTCTTTGACGTTAAAAACTGTCAGTTCGTTCTTGTCCAAACTCAAAAGGCCATATTTGGTAAAAATCGCTACGTTTCTTGCGTTTATTGGATATCCAAATTTAAAGGACATTCCATTTCGTGCTCACAACCAACAGTTAAGGCAATATTCGTGCGATTGAGAAAGTTGCAATGTTTTGAAGCATGGGAGTTTTTTACGGCCGGTTTTTGCCGGCACGGGTGCTAATGGGTTAAACATTGTTCCCTGTTCACTGAGGTTTAAAAAAAATCTTTAGGGTCTATTTTTGTCAGAACTATTTTCCCCGTGTAAATATAGTTGTTCTCGAGGTAAGTCTATCTTTAGCATGACAAGCTTGGAAAGTCACGTTATCTGAATATCTCAGACACAATTATTCCCCCATTAGCAAACTATCGTCTGCTGGCCTAATGCAAATTACTTTTAAAACTCACATTAAGGGCTTTAATTAAGGCCAGTGCGCTTAAAATTTTATTGATTAACATTGACATATTAAAAAAAGGCATTTATTTCTAGATTTTTAACGAGAAATCCCGACAAACGTCGACAAGCATTAATAGCACTAAAGAATTCGAAGTCGTTGAAGCTAAGTACCCAGTACACAACTTGAGCAATCACCACATTAGTCCACAGTTTTAGCTATTTTTATTCTACCTTGTTCTGTCTAATGGGGTCAAGGCCACTCTCAATGTTTCTGATTTTCACATTCCAAAGCGTGTTAGCTTTTACCTCAGTGGATTACTGGAATACTGAATGTACATCAGTTAATTTCGCTTAATTGTCTCTTAATTGCAGCCTTTCATTGCACGCTTAAATTAATTTCTAGAAGCAAATCAAAATGTCGTAGTTTCAAATGATGATGTCTACCTAGCTATTATCAAGCCGGGCAAGCGACCAATATAGAGCTATATGGTTAAAGCATCATACTTATTTTAGTCAGTCAGTTCAGTACGAACTAAAAGAGACGACTAAGCGACGTTTTAGCAATTTCGTTATATTTAAAACACTTGTGACGACTCGTCACAAGTGTTTTAAATATAAAGAAATTGCTCAAAATTAAACTAGAGAAATACTATGGAAATACTAATATTGAATCAGAGATTTCGGCCTAAAATTATGAGTAAAATTAACAGAGGTAAAACGTAAAACTGAGCTGAACGTTTTTCCTGGGGCGCGCACACATGGAACAAGGCATACGTTTCTCAAAGCACCGGAAGGCACAACGGGCCCTCCAAAACACTATTTTACTTGCACAGTATTTAATGGAAGATATTACATCAATTTTTAAAGCTAAAAGGTTTAAAAACTTAACATGAGCATGAAAAACATTGGGGTAGTTTCCAGTTTGAAATATCTTCTCGGAACCGAAAACTATTAGAGAGTTTTGAGAAACGAATCTTTTCACATTGGAAAGGTATTCACTCTAAAGTGGTTTTAGTTTCAGACAAACTTGTGACTGTACAGTCATCTTTCAGTAAATCGGACACTCCCAGATGTGGTCCCGGTTTGTCCGTAATTGGTTTGTTTGCCCATTCGGTAATTTAACTCTATTTGAGATGGACTGTTATCAAAGGACCTGAGCAGGACCTGAGAGACCTCCTGAAGGTTTTCGACCTTAGACTGTGTTTACTGTCTACTCAGACTGTGTTTACCCACTGACTGTGGGTTGTGCTCAATACGCTTGCCATGTGATGCCCTCGAGGTTTAATTAACTTTTTGTTTATAGATCTCATTAAGTAAATTCTCTCTGTACTGTCCAGTATAGTACATAGAAGCTAGAACTGGCACTGGGTCGGTCCAGATTCTGCTTCACGGAACTTAAGATTAATGAGACGGGGTTAGGAAAGAAAGAGGATTATTACAGGGGAGGTGGGGGATGTTATTCACTCATGGATGACATTACTAAATCAAATACATCGGACAACTCAGTCTTAACCTTTTATGCATTACAAGGTGTGGTTTCAACAGACTGTAGGATGGAAAAAAATTAAAGCTCCTTTTATGCCGCAGTGGTGAGAGCACTCACCTTCCACCAATGTGGCCCGGGTTCGATTCCCAGACTCGACGTCATATGTGGGTTTCTCTCCGGGTTCTCCGGTTTTCCCCTCTCCACAAAAACCAACATTTCCAAATTCCAATTTCATCTGCTTGTAAAGCGCATTTGATCATATACGCATGGAAAATGCATTATATTAGTTCTAAATTATTATTATTATTATTAAATTATTATTAAGGCATTTTAAGGCTTTTTTATCAGCAGGAAACTAGAGTGAAAATCAGTGACAAAGCCCGAGTCAATTTTTTTACTAAGCAGACCAAGTATCATTTTGGTAAAGAAAAAAGGAAGTATGTTGAATGGACAGACTACATGTAAAATCATCTTCCTTTTGTCTTGAAATTCAAGGAGGCAAACGCAAATCGTCTAGGACGCAATCACTCACAGAACCTCCTAAACGGTTAACAGAGCCTCCGTGTGCGTCGACACGACGGAACAACAAGGACGTAGCGAGTGGGGTCCTGGGGTGCCCGTGACTCCCCCCCCCCCCTTTGTAAGCCCTTTTTTAAGCAAACAACCGACAATATTCAGGTGGCAATCTGGTGAGTACCCTCTGTTTGACAGAGTGTGACCCCCCCTTTGAAAAATCCTGGCCACGCCCCTGAACAAAGAAAAACCTTTAGCTTTACTGACAGTTACCCAGTCCAGCGAAGGGGAGAAAGACAAGATGGAGTAGCGCCGTCAGTCTATAAGGGCAGAAAAAGTGAGCAGACACCGATGTCGACTCGTGAGCAGTTGACAGAGGCAACTGAAAAGTGTGATAAACAATGGACGCTGGGCTACCTTGCCCTCACTTGCATTCCATGACACCTGCCTGTGAATGTTTGATGCACACTTAAAGTGCCTATGAAGTAAAAAATTTTCTTTCGAATTCTTGAAGTTTCTTGTGTCTTGATTACGAAATGACAAAAGAAATTTGACAACATCAACTAAAGCCGATTTTTTTGCTTTCCAAAGAACCTCAAAATTCACTAAATCGTGTCCTTTGGACTGGGAACGAATCTTTGCTCAGAACAATGCTGATGACGTAGGAAATGCCACGACTCTCGTGTCTTCTTTAGCATTTCCTACGTCACACCTTTGTAATACGATCTTTTGGCCGTGCGCAAGATGGAGACACTTTTTGGCGCCAAATTTAAAACTTTCGGTTCGATTTATTCCGCGCTGTAAATGTTTTACTGTCTAAAACCTAAATATTAAGAATCAGAAAATGATAAACTATTGTATTAGAACAAGAAATTTTTGACTTCATAGGCACTTTAAGTGAAACTTCCTTTTCAATTGCGGGCGACAATATCAAATCCTGATTCCCAAACGTGCCAATTGAGGTTGAATACTACTCGAGATCCAATATCGTGAAAATGGTCACGTCTAACTATTGTTGACGGGATATAGCTTAAAAATATTACTGAGTTTCTATTCAGTTAAATCTCAATCATATCAGGCAGCCACCTTTCATCGCTTCCTATTGCTAATGAATCGATAGTAACTCACTAATGGCTTCTCACACCTTAAATACTAGAGCTTTCAATGTTATTTCGGCCTTCTCTAGGTCAGGATGAAACTAGGGTCGTCTCTTTATTTAACATCCTTTTTTTTCAAAAGTTTTCAATGTCTTCTTTGTCCAGTTGTTTTGTTCGTTTGACATTTTGATCTTTGGCCGTACAACCAATGCATTGATGGAGTGGCGCTGAGGGAATCGGCGGGGCCGTTCTTGTTGCTTGTTTCATTCTTCATGTGAACTACGATGTCAAATTTTTCCGTGTAATTTATATTGGAATTTCGATATTTCCTTTTCTAAGCCCCAGCTGTCGTGTAATCTTGAACAGTAAAAATAGATTTCGTTAAGATTTCGTATACAGCCGTATATACCACAGAATAACCGTGGAATCTTATGGATTTAGCTGCTCTCTGTAAGTCTGCATATCCGAAGGTGCCATGCACTTGTGTTATTTTTGATACAGTCATGATATTGCGAAAAAAAACCCTGTTATTTTGGTTGAAATATATTTATAAATATGCCATATTTAATAAACATTATATGGAAATGAAATAGAAGAGGAAACGGGTGTTGTTGAATAAGGCCCAACTATAGCGCGCTGAGACTTAATTCATCGAACAGTAACGGAAATTTCAGTTCAAAGTGGAAGGTGAGTAGTTCAAGTCACACGAAAATTTGGTTTAATAACGGAGTTGATATTTATGTAAATTGACCACCATACACTGAGGGATTCAAAAAGCTGACGTTTCGAGCGTTAACCCTTCGTCAGAGCGAAACGTCAGCTTTTTGAATCCCTGTACGGTGGTCAATTTACATTATCAACTCCGTTGATAAACCAAAATTTTCGTGTTTCACTCCCCACCGACGCAGCACTTCAGTTTCTTTAGAAACTAACCCCCCCCCAACTCATTCAAAGATCATTAGTTTAGTGTTTCTTCAGTTAGCAAATTTACGGGCAACTGAAATCATTTATATGACCACCTAGACTTGACTTAATGGGTAATTCATCTAATATACCCAGCTTGGCTTCTTTGCGTTTTCAAGTAGGGCTGATCACCCAGGATTTCTACAGTTTTCTTGAAGGGTATACACTATTATCAGAAAACATTGACTTGGGAATTTTTACGAAGCAGTAGTGTTAGACTTAAATATACCCGGCGCCAAAGGCTCTGCGAGTTACCACGAAGATTCATAACAGTACCACGTTCTCCTGAATTAAATACTGAGTGCTAAATACATCTCACCAGAGGACACCTCAAGTCTTACAAAGGTGTAGTTAAGATGGACAGACTGTGTCGCTGCGAGTTTTAGTGATAGTTGCGGCTTTTCTGTATTGCTACCTTGTTCTTACATTCCGGATGCCAACAGTATAATATATATTGGATTAATCGAAACCTTTTGTACTCATGTACCGGTTTCGTCAGCGTGTTTGGTGACAATGTAGACCGTGAAGTAAGGGGAACGTTTCTAGGCGAGAGTGCGGTATACTGCTGTTTTTGTGAGCTCTCTGAGATATATGCAATGGTGTTCCATCTACCATGCAAAAGACTGAGGAAAGAAAGTGTTCTTTTTCTTTGATGATGTAGGTCGATACTCAAATCAGTTTTGCGATCAATAACTGAAAATATCGATCACTGCTTGAATGGCTCTCGATTGAACAAAGCCCAAGCAGCATTTCATTGTTGTCTACGTTTTGAACTTCCATCGGTGTTTCTGAGAACACGCTGATTTCTTTTGGTATTTTAATTGAGTACTAATTCAGTAACGTAAAAAGAAATAAAAATTACATTCTTTAAACAGTAGCTTTTGATCGTCTGCTTTGGCTTGTTTGTATCATATTTGATATTTTCCGCCATACAAATTACCCCAATGTTGCGCCGGCCCTAGACTGAAGGAACGCAGGACTGGAGAGGTTTGCTGGAGAAAACTTCGACTAACATGGAAGCTAAAAGTGCCTTTATCTCGTCCAAGAAGTACAGCCAGGAGCTTGGAAACGTTTCATTCTGACACCCTTTCAAACTGCCTCACTTAATTCCGTGATTGCGCAAATTGCCTGTCTTAAATTATTTTCTTCGTCACACTAAATGACTCTAAACTTACCGTCTCTATGAAATCAGGACAAACGCACGGAAATTTACGTTGTTTCTATAGAGCTACGAAACAAGGCTTTCAAGCACGCGCCTTACCGGAACGGAGTAAAATAACGCCTAGTTAGCTCAGTCGCGCATAATCAAACGGGGCTGGTGCATCCGAATGCGGAACAGAGGTTATTGGCAACAGGCCTAGGGATCAAAACACGAGAAAATTAACTTAACGAACTGCATGTTAATAAAATTATCATTGCAGTTCATTAAAGGTATTTCTAATTGATGAATACTTGAAACAACGAAACAGAAAGTGGATTTCATCTTCGATCAGTCGCAAAATTGCAAAGTTTTTCACATCTAGGGATATTATCATATCTACCGGTTTCAAGTTATAGTTTATGATTGCTGATTTATCAGTTTCATTTAATTTTTCCTATTACAGTTTTTCCTGGTTATTTAAGCAATATCAGCTTGTAATCAGCTCCTTACATACATGGGGTGAAATCTGCAAAGTGATCTTTAAAGCTTGCTGGTAATTTCGCCGCATTTCCCGTAACCGGAACTTACTCCCCTTGCACTCTCCAAGTTACCTTCAGCGAGTTGAAGCTAACAGAACATCGTTTTCTCTGCTCGTTTTCGTATCCAGGAACCAACTTTCTACTCAAAACGTTTGTTTGACTACTTCTGAGTAACTGTTTATTTAAGGATCGTAAACTCGTGTCGGGTGGGCGTGATAAGAGGGGCCGTGGGTACAAATTATCCTACCCAAGCTGTGAGGGTAACCATGGTAGCACGAGAGGGCGGGGGGACATTTTTTCTCAAACACTTTACCAAGCTTTACGTGCAATTTGACACGTTTAGTCTGGTTTTGTTTTAAAACCGTATTCCCACAAAATTTCAATCAGAGAAGATGAACTTGAACAACATTGCATGGCCCAGGTTGACTGAACTAAAGAAATGCATAAGGAATCCCGAGGAAAAGATCCTACTGAGGTTATGAATATTGATATGCTAAACGTTACCTTGACTCGTAAGGGTCAACTTTTCGTTATGTGAACGCTAACAGACGCTGAAAGCATTTCACCACCAGCGTGACTGACTATTTTTAAACCGTTAGCTTGTTAAACTGGAAATAACTAAATCAAAACAAGCAGACAAACGGAACAAGAGCTCAGACGAGCAGGCTTGAGAATGAACCCCTCAGTTTGTCCCAGTTGTGGAACATCCACATACCCAAAATCGAACATAACAAACAGTTCTTAAGGGAACGGAAATCCCGAAGAAATCCGTATTGCAGTTCATTTAAAAAGGATCGAAAAGGATTTTCGCAACTCTTTCGGGAACTCTTCGACTGAGATTTTAACTGAAACCATTTCAGCTAAACGGTAATAAGCAATGGACTGTAACCAGCCAGTTTAGAACGAACCGACCGCCGCTGTTTTGACATGAACCATGTTGAAACCCTTAATTCAAGATACCATTTTAGCTCCTTCTGACATAACATATCAGCTGATCATCATAATAGCTTTTTCATGCAGTATAAGCAAACAGTATAAGATTGAGTTCTCTGTGAAAAAAGCTGTGTGCTTTCGTGACCACGTTAATCTTAGTTTGTTGTTATGACGTCAAAACCCATGTCTCAGTTTCTTGAGCTCGAAATGTCCGAAAACGCGTCGATGAAGAATATAAAAGACAAAAAAAAACGAATTTTGTTTTTCCCCATGCAAACCTACCCATCTTCCGCTCGGGCTAAATTTCGTGAGCTATATTTTATTTATGAACAGTTTGCACCAGCTTTAATGTCAGCTAAAAAAGGACCAGCTATATTTAGCCTTGAATAAACTTATGGCCGACTGCAGAATCTACTTCAGTGAGGGGCGAAAAATACTGGCGCTGGATTGGGCCAAACTGGTCACGTGGTCCACCTTCCCTTCCGATCAATGTTGTTCCACCGATAGACGCTAGTTCACCAAGTGATTGTGTTTTGAGAGTGGTTTGGATCCAAAGTCGGAAAGAAAACCGGTGGTTTCCCACGGAAACTCAGGTAAAATATAATGCTTTATCCTTTGCCGGACGATTTTGTGGTTTCGTTTTCCACCAGAAGCGAAAATACTCGCAGTTGCTCGCTATCTCCCTCTGTCAAGCTTGAACTTTACAGCTTATATTCAGCATAAATTTTCTCCGCCATATGAAAATTAACCTGCTTGGCCTCCATTCGCTTTCGTTTGCAAGCCGAGCATTTATTTTAAGACCCAGCATTATCGCTGCTAGCTGCGTACTAATATCGTTCTTTTTCTGTTTCAGTTTGGCCATGTTAGTGTGGAATTTTGCTCGGGTGGGAATTTATTAGAAGTGGTCACAAATACGATTTTCATTGCATTCCTCTAACCCACGACAGATGTAGGGAATTTTCGTGATGGATCCAGCAGCAGCCGAATCAGGTATTTTCTGCACATTTTCGTTATTGACCACTGTCTAATCTTACCCGGTGCTTTTTACAATTTAGGCGCAGTTTAGTACGATCACTCGAAGACCATAACTGGTCGAATAGAGACAGCCTTATTATCCGAGACATCGATTTCTCAATATTTTGTAACGCTGCTCTTTAAATAACCCCGTTAGGTCGCTTTTCCCTTTATTCTCCGCCCCCCAAATATAAAAAATCTACCTCTACGCAGATTGGAAACTCTCTACGATTTCATGGAACTTGTTCCGACCCTGTTTATGTCTGTTTATTTCTCGAAGTATAGTTTTCGTGATGCTGCCTCTCGCCGGATCGAGATCTAGTTACAGATTACGGCAAGCGCTCATAACTAGGTCCTCGCTGTTTTTTTGTTTACATTGTGAAAATATATTTTTTGCGCTAGGCTTGTGCAAAAATATCATGGCAGCAATTTGCGTTTTTCTATTGAAGTTTCTTGGTATCCCTGCGACCTTTCGAATTC
Source organism: Pachyseris speciosa (assembly GCA_016490735.1). NCBI lineage: Eukaryota > Metazoa > Cnidaria > Anthozoa > Scleractinia > Pachyseridae > Pachyseris > Pachyseris speciosa. The sequence goes on from JAEMWC010001759.1 coordinate 41,799, forward strand.
GTTTTGTGATGTTTCGAATTTAGAAGTACGAAAGTGATCTATTGGAAATAGAATACTTGTTGTCCTTGTATGTATTTTAAAAAGTTTAAAGTTGACGTTTTCCTCTTGATCGACTATCGACGAAATCCATGCTAGATGACTGAGGAAGATCGAAGCCAAAAACCGGAGGAAAATTTCCTTTTTTCACCAGCCCACTGAGTGCTGCACTTGATTCGATCAGTGTGGCTTGCAGGCTGCATGCTGGTCAAACTGCAGAATGCAAGCTGCGCTGTTTCAGAAATAGAACAAGTCTTGTTTTTTGCCTGAATAAAATAAGCGACATATAAACGTAATTTTGTTTAGGAGTTGTTTGTCTTCATGTCCCACCATTGTTTTTAAACCAACTAAGTATTTTTTCTTTAGTACAAAAAAACAAATCTGCAAAATACCAGACAGGATTGGCATGGCAAATGTGGCAGACACGAAAGAAAATTGTGTATTCTGATCAATATATAGAGCCAGATTTAAATATTCACCTTTCAGATTGTCACTGAAATAGCAGCCGATTGCTCTGTGGTCTAAAAATACTGGCTTTGTTTTGTTTAATCAGAAATATATCTAGATTTCTGGATAAGCATTATGGTGTCAAATAAGGAATATTTAAATGCTATGAAGCAGACTTTGCTTGGGAAATACATGTAGGCATTTGTTGCCTTTTTTCTTCCAGTAATGATCAATCCATGTTTTGTAAAGGTACCAAAATAGTGAAATTCGATTTTCCATCTGCACATGTATGTTTAAAGTGCAAAGTTGTTCATCTGTGTGATAATAATTGTGCCTTTGTGTACTTTCACTAATATTTTGCTGGATTAAAATGCAAATGCCATACAAGTAATTAACATCAAATTGAAAGAACATCAATATGGTATCTTTATGTGCCATGACTATATTAGATGGAAAATCTATTGTGTCAAGCGTTAAGCCATAAAAATTAAGTGACAACTTAGTAAGCCTTAGAGTATGTCGTAAGAGTCTTTAGGGTCGACAGACTTGTGTACTTGCATTTATATGATCAGGCCATTCCGTGTGGCAGTTGTTCATGTATGTTTTTGGAATTAGATCATGTAAAAACTCACAAATTGTTTGGAACTTGAATATTGAAGTTATAGTTGCTAACACAAGTGATTCGCTGAGTAAATTAACTGCAGAACACCATACATCTATGAACTTGCGTCCACAAAAACCTGTAAGAGCAGTTTGTTTGTTTGATGGCAAGACAGTTCAAGGAAATTGTTTTGCATAACAAATGGTTTGTTGCAGTGGTGATTATGTGGCTCCAAAGTATACTTACACCTGCCTCATAGAAGGTCAGTGCAAATTTCAAAGGAGAGGGGTTCTTTAAAGCCAACGTTTTTAAAGTTGACAGAGTCATTTTTGACTCTGACGGGATTTCCCTGAATAAATAAAGGTGTTTAAAGAAAAGTGTGAAGTGCAACTGGAATTTTCAGAGGGGTGATGGTCCAATAGAAACTATGAACAAAAACGAACCTCAACTCAACAACTTGGCCACATACAGTGTACCAGTACATGTATATCCCATAGGTTACACTGTATAGTGGTCATGAGATCGGTCATGGATTTCCATTAGGAGGTGATCTTCCATCTGTTCAAATCTCAAATTCTGATCCCTTCCAAATGCCATCACCTGTGTGTTTCCATTTCTTTAATTTTCTAAGTCAGCTGTAATCCTACTGAAAGTTCTTTCTTTCTCAAATTAAATCAAGCTGTGAGGCAACTACATCAGGTCAAGAAATGGTTGAAACTTCCTTCCTCCTTCACCTCTGACCATGTTGTGTCTTGTCTGTCACTTGCCCAAGCCTCTTTCCTTCTTATAGCATCTTGAAATGAACACAGACTAGCATTACATCATCTCTGGTGCCACAGCTGACTTGATTTCAACTTAGTACAGTTGAACCCCAGTAACTCGAATTGCCAACAGAATTATGGGGTTTTGGACAAAAAGACCAGAAACACTTCATTAAAGAGGTTTTTTGGGAAGAAGAAACATATTGTTCTCAAGAATGAACTGGGCAAGATTGACAAGTAATGACAAACAACAGGTTGATTCCAGATTTCTCTTCGCTGGAAAGAACTGTCAAAACTGTTTGTTTACGGTTATACAAACATTTTATATTGACAAATGTCAATTTGTCATAATGTATAAATGAGATTAAATGTAATCCTCCACTGCAAAATGTTATGGCTCATTAGTCCGCAAAAGTGAAAATCGACTTCGAGTTATCGAAGGTACAATAAGAAAGAAAGTACCTGAAGGGAAGTAAAAATCGCTTTGAGTAAGCGGGATTTCGAGTTACCGGGGTTTTGAGTTCTAGGGGTTAAAATTACAGTAAATATATGAGGCAAACCCAGGGGAAATGAGTTTTGCTTCGAGTTAGCGGGGAATTTGAGTTACTGAGGGTTCGAGTTATCAGGGTTCAACTGTATACCGTTAAATTCCCAGTTAAAGTGCTGGGCTTATAATTATTATAACTTCATATGGGGTTTTGGGTGGGCTTATATCCGGGTTGGGGTGGGGTGGGGGAGGGCGTTATTATATATATAAGCGGAACAAAAAATGTTTCAGAACGATGAGATAAAACGTACCTAAGAAACTAATTAAAGCCAACATACCATAACAGATAGTTACATTTATTGTGCATCACGATAAACGGAAAATTTATTTAATAAAACATCCATGAAACACTAGTGTGACTGGAACAACTGGAATGGAACAGAATGAAAAGAAAAACTACATGACTTAACGTTATCAGTTAGCCTGTTTGCCGTGAAATGGCCCTTTCCTGTTATATGTGCATGAACATGTGTTTCTTTCTTTGATATCATTATTAATTATTGTTCTAAACTCCACAGCCACTTGTTTATATATGCCTATAACGTTCAATTAAAAATTTTGATGTTTGTAAAGAAATGCAAAAGGATGCACTGAAACATTTAGATGGGCTTATAAACAGGGGTGGGGGTGGGCTTATATCTGGAATAATATCTTCGTTAGCAAATAGATGGGCTTATAAGTAGGGGGGCTTTAACATGGAATTTTACAGTATGTGTTCCAGCACAAATATATTACTTAATTTCTGAGAAGCAACTTTTGTAATCCTTATGGGATATATTCTTTAGGGCACAAGTTTCTATCATTGAATGCATGTGCATCTGAAAGGCCATCTGACTGTTGCTTCTGATGCTGCAACAGTGTTGTATTAGGGTTATTGTATACCTTCAGGGGTGTTTCTAATCTTAGGGCTGGAGTTTTTGTATTTAAGGGTTTTCATAACTTTCTGAAAGTCTGGAACCCAGAAGCTAAAAGTTCAAAAGTTACAGCGCATTTTCAAATTAGCTAGAGAAAAATATGGACTGTCCAAATTTGATCGAAATTGAAGAAATCACCCTTGAGTTGTAACTCTTGAAAGCGTCCTCTTCAAGACAAAAATAAACTTTGCGAAAACAGTGTTTGAAAAAATCTACACTTCACAAACAAACACCGCCCCCAAAACACTTCTATCAAAAATCGGCCAATCAATTTACGCTAACTTTTCTTCCGGTCACCTACCGTGGAAATTTTCCATGTAATTTTACCGGCATGCAAACACTCGTGCTCCAAACAGTTAACTTGTTTATCATCCTGTCGCATATTCTTTGGCTTTCATTAAGTTTGCTTGACCCATTGTCATAGCCGAAAAACTAAAAGTGCACGACCTTCATCAAGCAAAATAGCTTTTTCGCATCCAACACTTCCTGCCAAATCCTGTCAGCTTTTTCATCCGATGCAAAAAGCTTTTATCCTGTTTCTACTCACTCTTTTTTTAATGATGTTTTGTTTTTTTGAAAGATCACAGTAAAAAGTTTACTTTTATTGAAAAAACAGATTTTGTTTTGTTTTTTGCAAAATGCTCGGAAACATGGTTTACCATACAGTAGACATAATTTCTGAATGAAAGTATTATTTTTGATTGATGATGATTTCTTTGTTGTATCATCCTTGCAAATAGCCAACTGGTTTGCCTCCGGCCAGTTGGGATTCTTGTCATGTTTTGTTTATTTGAATTATTTGTTTCTGATCACATACTTGTAAAGCGCATTTGATCATATCTACATGTTAATTTGCCTAAAACGTGATGAAAAGATAAAGTTGTTGTGAACAAAGAGCCTAATAAATCTATTAAATAAAATTAATATTGTTGCTAAAACAGGAAACAAATTTTAATTAACTGGTGACTAAAAATAGGTTATGAAGAATTAACGTTATTCCACATTGCTGGGAAAAAAAGTAATTATAATTTTATGTATGACATGTTCCTAAGTTTTTTTTTTCAATTGAGGTCTTATTCATAGAGAAATAATCATTTACCATCTGCTTTGTGTGGGAGGACTTTGTAGGAAGTACTGTATTCAGGCCAAGGTCACTGTACACTGTGAAAGACAGGATTTAATAAAACAAGGTTTTTTGATTGTCCAGCTTAACCTAAGGCAAAATTAGCGTACAATCTGTCTTAATCATATATGTGTTTTAAAACTGTTCTATTTTTAACAAATGAATTTTTATTCTTAACTTTTTATTATAATTTTAATCTTACATTGTAAAGTGCTTTAGAATATTTCATAATTTTAGCGCTATATAAATCTAATTTATTATTATTTATTATAAGCCAAAAGGAAAATAGGCGGAGAAATAATTAAATGGAACAGTGAGGGAATAGTCTTGTATATGTGGTGATGTAGTCTGTATTGCAAGGAAACTATACAGAGAAAAGTTAATTTTGAATGATTTTTATATTTTATAATTTTGCTGATTTAAACAGAATACCATGATTAGGTGAAAAATAAATAATTTGCATTTAGGTGTAGTTGAAACAAGAAAATTATTAGAAAGGCCGTTTCTGAAAAAGAAACTTTAGAGGCTGTCCTTGAGGAAGTTATGAAATACTTAAGGGTACATGTAAGTGCAAAATTAGTAGTAGTCCTTGTTTACTTTTATCCATAGTGTTATGAGCAAAATGTAAGGATAATTCATTTGGAGTTTTTACTTGTCATGAATAATTATGTCACCGTGGTGTTTAATTGTACATGCAAAACTTGATGCTCTAGTGGGGTGCATTTATTCAAAGTGAGGCATCATAAATGTTGGCAAGGCATTAATTTTATATTATAACAAATCGTGGTGATGTTTAATGAATTTTAACCCTGTTAACAAATGGGAACTATCAATTGCTTTGTCCTGTTAAAAGCATTCAGTCTGTAGTGATTATTTGGTTTGTCAGGTGCTTGTGGCATTCACCATCATTTCCTAGTGTTGCAACATTTTTTATTGTCATTCCTAGTGGAGACAACTTCTTCAAAGCCTAGGAAAAGTTGACATAAATAAAATTAAATACAGTTCAATTAAGGTTTGTCAGAATTTATATCCCATTAATTTGTCCACAATATTATTAATAGTGTTCTACAAATTACTGGTGAGTCATTAGTAGAAGGTAGACAGCTATTGTGTCCAGAAGCTACAGGGAAGATGGCCAGCTTTTTAGAGATTCAGAACTTGTTTCTTGGCCTGTAGTAGTTTTGTTCATTTCACACTATTTTATGTGATGAGACAGTTCAGCTCTACATGTAGCTGTAGCGCTCATGAAATTAAATGGATGTGTATCATCTATAAAGCTGCAAGCCAGGGTAATAATATTATTGAATTTAGCATTGTTTGTACATGTACAGTGTAGGTATATGTATTGTATAGTTTGTCACTGAAAAGATTTTCTTTAATTTGAAAGTTCTTTTGGGGCAAAAGATTTACAGTTGAGTCAGGTCAACCGTACCCCCCTAGATTACATTAATGAGTTGATTATTTGAACATTGAACCCATTAGTCGTTTCGAATAATGCAATCATTTTTGAAATATTCGGATCGAAGTTCAGTTGCTGCTATGTCCGTAGATGTGTTTGAAAAATGCGTTTGACCAATGAGACCTTTAAAATCCAACAACATTCAGTTCTTTCCGAGGAATCCTGAAATAATAAATTTGTATCAGGCGAAGCTATATTTAATAAAAACAGCTGATGGCGTACAGTGTTGTAAACAACCAAAAATATTGATAAGAATACTTGCTAAAACTTCGCCTGAAATCCTTTTATTACGAATATGTCTTCTACAAGCTCTATGGGATGTAGAAAGCAAAAAAAGTTCTCGATAATAACATTTACAATACAGTTTTTCACCTAGCACTTGCACTCACCATTGGACGCCTTGTTGACATAGCTCTTGTGCTTGGATTTCCCATATAAGGAGCATCTTTTGTTCGCATGGTCAAATCAGCAATCAAAGTTTGATTTGAATATTTAAAAGATGATTGCATTATTTGAAACAACTAATGGGTTCAATGTTCAAATAATCAACTTATTAATCTAATCTAGGGGGGTACGCTTGACCTGACTTGACTGTAAGGCAAAAAGCATTTTGAAAATTGTAAACAGCAATAAAAATTTCCCCTGGGAGGAAAGCCATCCCTGGTTGAACTCACCCCGGGATGACTTTCCTCCCAGAGGAAATTTTTATTGCTGTTTACATGTGGTTTAATCCCGGGACAAGCGAAAACAGTTTTGCCCCGGGATGAAATGCTTGCTTATAAAAGTCTTATTTTTCATCCCGGGCAGACCATTTACATGGAAGTTTTGGTAATGTTTCACCCTGGGATGAAATTTCATCCCAGGACGAACAAATTTCCCCCCAGGATCATGTAAACACCAAGAGGTAAATAATCAGACACTGGGATGAAACTCATTCTGGGATGTGCCATTTATGCACTTTCAGTTAGCCATTTTTATCAACACAGCCACCTTGTTTTCTGTTGTTGAAATTAATTTTTATTTTTAAAAAATAACAATTGCCATGAAGATGCAGATGCCTAACTGGAAAACAAGAATAACTTAGTTATTTCACCAGATGCACAGTCATTATGGAAATGCAAAAAAACTTAAACACCTAGAAATACAATGGTACATGTATATACTATAAAATAGTACATCTTTTTGAACCCACCAAGATGAGTGAAAGGTGATAAAATATTTTTCTGGAGTGAAGATGCAGAATGGTATTCTTATCAGTTTCTTAATTAATTAGTATTCCACCTTGGGTAAAGTGTAGAGTTAAACAATGCTCATTGGACCAAATTTCTAAAAATAAACCCAATCAATATTTTGTCGAAAAACACCTGTCAGTTGCTGCCTGTCTTTAAGGCTAGTCTGGAATTAAAACACTGTACATTAAAAGACATCCAAATTTCATTTTGCTGGGTGCTCATATGAAGAATAAATAAATAAATAAATAAATAAATAAATAAATAAATAAATGAAACAATAGAAGACTAGCTATGTCCCAGTTGGTTTCATTTGGATGTGTCTCAACGTAGGAAACATCTTGTGCACCAAACACTTGAAACAAAAAAAATGTAATAAATAAATACACAGGCAAGTAAAAACTAACGAGATAATGTTCTGACGTTTTGGCGACCTCATGACGCCATTCGGAACATTAAATTGCTAGTTTTTACTTGCCTAAATGTATTTCTAAAGCATTATTAATAATAAATGAATAAATACAAAAATAATAATTGTGGTGCTCTGCTTTTAGGCTTGCCTAATATGTATCTTACATTACACCACATGCAGTGTACATACACAGGTGCTTGGGCTCCCAATTAACATGTTTTTTTCAATACTGAATTTTGAACAACTAGCATTCAGAACCAAAATAAGTAGTTAGGGACCGTTCATTTTTTATGGGGTAGGGGGGGCTGGTGGGATTTGGAGGAGTGTAATTTGAAAATTGTATGACCCCCCCCCCAATTTCCGATTTTTTTCGCATGCCCCCCCCCCCCCCCCCTCATCAGAGTAATTTTTTGGAAGCCCCCCTCCCCTTATGAATAAAAAAAATACATAAGGTATTGAAAAAGTTACTGCATTAAAATTTCGTTTTGTTACATTTCACGTAATTTAGTGAAAGAAAGCTGAAAACTAGAAAGCTGTTTTTAACAAATCCTCACTCAAAAGAATGAAAAGTCAATTTCAGCTCTTCTTGTTACTGCTCGTCCTGAGCGTGTTGTAGCTGGCCGCTCGTCTACATATTCCTCGTCTGAGGCGATAAAAGCAAGAACGACATCATTTGAGTCGTCTTCAGAGTCAGGGGCATCACTCTTGTAATCATCATCAGTTTCTTCTCCCTCACTGCTTTCACCACTGCTGTCTAGTTGACCTGATTCATTGCTGCCTCTCACTTCGGCTTGACCTGTTCTGAGAGTATTCATCTGCAGGAAGTGTCCCATAATTGTCTTCACTTTGTCATTCTTGCTGCTCTTCTGATGCTGTTTTAATAGCCCATGATGTTGTAAGTATTTGTTCAATTCTGGCACACGTAGCTTTTTTAGCTTGGCAGCATCTTCGCACAAAGTAGCCCAACGATAATCATCATAGGACTTTTCTCTTGCCTCCCTATTTTCCCTTGCCCTTTCCGCCAGTCTTTCTTTTTTTTAAACTCTATGACCTCAAGATGCTGGAGATAGTCAACCACAAACTTAGGTTTCACAATGAATTTGTCTCCAAATCTAGCTACGCTCTCTGGGTCAGACAAAACTACGCTACCACTAAATTTCTCAGAGAAAAGCTTTGGTAACGAGGTCAGTTCCAATTCAGGACTCAAATTATTGGTTTTAACTATATAAGCTTGACAACAACATTTTTATGAATGAAAAGAAAGTTGTTGCTATTCAAGACTGTTATTATGGTATGTTCACTGTCCTTATAAAATATAAAAGCTGTTGAGAAGTTTTCTTGTTACCCTGGAACCGGTTTTAGCATATTTGTTATAAATAAAAGAGCACAATTTTTCTTCCATTTGTAAACATCTCTTATCCTATTTTTAATCTAATTTTTTCGTCCGACCCCCCCCCCTTTCCTTCATTTTTTTTCGGCTGGCCCCCCCTTTCAAGCCAATTTTTTTCGAGTGGCCCCCCCCCAAATCCCACCAGCCCCCCCTTTCTCATAAAAAAATGAACAGTCCCTTATTTGGTTGCAATTATCATCTAAAACTGATGTGGAAATAATTTGTATTGGGTTGGTGTTCCAGATTGCATTATTTTACATTGTGGCTGTTCATAACTTGATAGGACGGAACAACTGCAGCGACTGGGTAAAGTGGGAAACTTTGGGAATTTGTGGAATACCTGGTCATGTGCTAAGAAAAACTTATTGTTAGTGTTCTGTGAATGGTGTATATGAAATAAATCATATGAACTGCGGTAATGAAATCAAATGAAGAATGATCCTCGCAGTTGTGAATGCAATTTATGCAATTGCGAAAAGAAGCCTGAAAAAAAATTGCATTCACAACTGCAAGGATCATTCTTCATTTGTTAGTGTTCTGACCCAAGAACTAAGCTAAGCAAAGAAGGCAATTTGAACTTGTTACACAGCACATCTATTTATACCTTTCAGTAAGGAGTGTAGTTTAACAAGCACTTTTATGCAGGATGTGGCTATTACTTTGCAAACATGCCTTCTCATGCTATTGCTGTAGTGTGGTGTTAGTGGATGTGTGATAAGTAATGAGCGTTTGAAAGGTTTCTATTGCCAGCTTGGCTGGAATGCATACATGTCATGTAGAAAGTGTTTCTCTTGAGATTATTCTCATGAGATATACATAAAGAAAACAGATTCAGGCTAGAACTGCTCGAAACAAACGTTTTGAACTTTTTACAAACCTTTTGAAAATTAAACTCTTGCTGTTAAACTATAAACAAGAGGCTACAATTAGCCTAAACCCGGGCTTGCAAAAAACAGTATTGTATCCCTAACTAAACAAAAGAATAGAGGGAAGTCTGTCTTTCTTACATCGGACGCATTGTGTTTAGCTTGTGTTGGAGTCTATTTCTTTAGACCCCTATGAACATATATTCCTCTAAAATACAGCTCAACCATTGAGAACAATAATTATAACACTTGTAAAAAATATTTCTAAAAGAACAAGAAAAAGAGAAACAGAAAAAATAAAGCCCGTGATATATACCACTAAAGGACATCGAACCCGGTTAAGCTGCGTCGCAGGCAGGAACAATGACCTTTAGGCCACAGAGGTTTATCATTATGCAGGGGTGATAAAAATAGTGTATTGATTAAAAAAAAAACTAAGCACACTTGTTTTCGCTTCGATGGATAATTGTTTGAGAAAGGAAACGCTTATCGAACGATGTAGGATTTTTTCGCATAAATGTGAATGGAGTCTCGGTGAAATGTGAGTAGAAAATTAATTAGCAGAGTGAAACTGTTTACAAATACGTCAATCCAGGGTCATTTGAAACACAAGAAAGGAACGTTTCTGGACAGTTTCAAGGGACGCTGGTACATTTGTAAAAACTAATCGCTTATCATTAAAAAATTAAAGTCCAGAAATTAAAATAGTAAATTAACTACCTGTCAAAGTCTCAGGGGTGTATGATATCCCGTACTTGAGTTATTCAACAAAATGTACATCTCAATGGAGCGGATACGGGGAACACAGCAGTCCATCTGGAGTTAAATTTTGGTCATGTTAAAAGCTTTCTTCTCGCTGTTGAACTTGCAAACATTCATATAGACACTTCTCTTAACATATTAGTTGTTCAGACTTCAAAGACACAAGGTGAATTGACGTTTTCCGATACGTGACAACAAGTATCATTCTTGCTGTTGATATGAGATTTATACTTCCGAATCACTCGGCCGTGAAAGGTCAAACTCCCTTTGTCTGTAGTCTCTAATTTTTGGCGCTCCCCTCGCGTCGCGTCTCCTCGCAACTTCGCGCGCGCACGTGTCTTTCGCCCGCCCCATAATCCATCGCCAAAATTAGAGACTACTCGCTGTCTACTAAAGCAGACACGGGGAAACACAGCAGTCCATCTGCCGTTAAGTTTACTCATGTTAAAAGCTTTCTTCTCGCCGTTGAACTTGCAATCATTCGCATAGACACTTCTCTTAACATATTGTTTGTTCAGACTTCAAAAGCCACAAGATGAATCGACATTTTCCCATACGTGACAACACGCATCACTGTTGTTAAAAATAGTTAGCGCTTGTGCAGAAACGCTGGAAGTGCCATTTGTGGATGATACTCGACGACGAAAAAGAATTCGAGAACCGTCAGTAGTTCTAGACCCGGGCGCCGCGCGAGACGCGCGCAGCCCGGGTAACAACCTCAGTTTAGAAAGGTTGTAACTTCAGTGGACCATGGTTTAATTTGTAAAGTTTGGATTAGATTCAGATCAGTTTGGTTCAAAAGCTGAATGTTATTTGAATGAAACTTGTGGCTAGAAACCAAGACATATGTTTTTCCTGCCCGCTGAGCTTGCGAAAGAGGCAGGAAACGAAATGATTCAGTTTTTGTTTTCTTGCCGGACAGTGCAACAGCTTTCCCACCCTCCCGCCCATTCGTCTGTTTTTTGATAGAAGTGTATCAAAGTTTGGGTAGCTTTTTTCCCATTTTGACCCCACTTCTGCTATCGTTCTGATGGTTGATAGATTTGTCAATAAAGTGCTGTTGCATTGTGTGGCAGACAAATGGCATTCAGTGTGTGAGAAGCATTTTTTTTGTAGAAATTTTCAATTTAATGTACACCTTACAAAGTTAAAAAGTGAACACAAATAACAGGGGAGCAGGGACTCGGCATCATATGTGGGTTGAGTTTGTTGTCGGTTTTCTACTCTGCTCCGAGAGGTTTTTCTTTGGGTACTCCGGTTTTCCCTTCTCCTTAAAAACCAGCATTTACAAATTCCCATTTGATCCAGAATTTCGAGGAACATAGGTTTGTCAGTCAACTACCGTTAAGTGTCAACCTCGTTAAAACAAAGTCAATTTATTATTTTATTTTATTTATTTATTGTTGTTTCAGACTCTCCAACAAGAGTGACAACAAGCAGTAGTCGAGTTCCAGTTGTTCCACTAGTACCACATTATGCTGGTAAGTAGCCATCACAAGGTTCTCTGATTGATGTTGGGCTGTGGCAGATTGGCATTAGAACTAATAAGTGTTGGGATATAAGCTTTCAAGACTAAAAGCATCATGGTAAAAACTACATCTCAGTAATCTGAGTAAGAACAAAAAGCACAGATGCATGTAATATTTGGCTGGGTTAAGCCATGGGAGTTGCTTTAAATTAAACACATTGACACCTAGATCCAACCACCTATGGGGGCCACTGACTTAATGTTTCATTTGCAACATGATCTTCTGTACATGTAAACACCAGAGGTGTTTTTGAACCCTAGTGTATGTTGGTGGAGGAAATCTTTCAAATCATGCCGAGGCAAGAAGGATATGTATAGAATGATACTGAGCAGAGTTGAACACAGAAAGCTGGAAATTTTCCCTCAAAATTTGAAAGGAAAATGTGACCCTCCCATGGACCCTAAAAAACAGAAAAGCAGGGAATTTTTCCTTAAATATTATTTTAAAGGAAAATGTGGCCCTCCCATAGAACCTCAAAATTTACTTATGTTTTCCATCACAAAGAATGGCTGCCGAATTGTGTGCATGCCCAAACTGGCAGAGCCAGAGATAGAGGCAACATACTGTATATATGTTTATGCAATGCGAAATGTGATACAGAAACTTTTGCCTGTAGGCTCTTTGTATTCTCTGTTGATTATTTTTGTTTTCATCTGCCGACATCTCATAATTTCATGCGTGAATATTAAAACTTTCAGCAAGCTTATTAAATTCACCCACTACAGACATGAGATTTTGCATTATTTACATTGTACTTCAAAAGGTTGAAAATGTAAAGGAACTGTTGTAGATTTTTTTTCTCTATCAACATATGTTGTTGTAATGTTGTAAAAAATGCCTTTTCTTGCCCTTCTTGCCTAAAAGACAAAGTAATTGGTGACACTATGCATTGCAAGTCTGGGTAGTACATGTATAATAAATTGTTTTGACTTAGTGTCTGGCAAGCTGAGAAGGTAATCTAAAGCCCTGGATCATTTATTGAGCATACATGTAGGCTACTTTTCAGTCTCAATTTACACTTTCTAGCTCAGTTTCTTGGTAAAGTAGATGCAAAGAAACACACATTTACCTTAGTGAATGTTATTATTACTTTTTATTATCTGCAGACATGAACAACCACTATACTGCATCTGTTTCTCCTGAGGGGGCAGCCATGCCACGCTTCATTCTTTCGGCAAGTCACCAGCAGCAACTTGCAGAACTGTTTCACCTGAAACAACAACAGGAGATGCAGCAACAGCTGTTGTATCAAAACTTTCAGCAGCAACTACAAGCACTGAAGCAGCAGCAACAGCATGAACTTCAGGTACTGAAAACTTGTCAATTGATTCTTTTAATGCTTTGCTCTTAATGTTATTTATTCCGTAAATAACCACCCTTCACTAGTAACTACACTGTGGTAGTGGCCAACTCGAAAGCTCTGCTCCTTTGGCCACTTCGCACTATTCCAAATTAATGCCTAATGTACATGTAAGCTAGCTTTATTTCTCTTTTACTTTTTTTCTATTCTTGTACACTAATATTATGTTTGAATAAGTGTGAATAAACTGAACTTGAACTTGAACTTGAATGCAATTGAACAGCTCTGCCTGTGTAGCCTTTGGCTAGGAGATCGTCCTGGTTTCTCAGACACCTTTTCTTTCTTTTGCCACAAGACTTTTCCTACTGGCTCTTTAAATGTGTAAATTTACATAAGGTACCATTTTTGGCAACTCATTTGCAATACTTTGGAACAGCTGTTGAAGCCATATTGAGTAACAAAGACAAAAGATGTGAATGCTGTACATGCCCTACCTTTAAAGTGATGTTTGTGAAACTCCTATTCTTGTCATTTCTTCTGTGTTTGTCCTTAACAGTACTGTTTCAGTAGGAAACATTTGAATCATTTTAGCGGTACATGTAAGTGTTGAAGGATTTTCGTGTAAACGTGTCTGGGGAAGGCAAATATTGTTTCTATGTGATTCTTGGCGAATTTGTGGTCCAGCAGATTGTTCTGGAGAATGATGTAAAATTACTTGATAAGGTCAACTTATATCTTTGGCTTTGGTAAAACAAATGAGATATCAAGTTACGAGTTGACTTAAGTTGAGTTTGACCTAAGATTGAGTTACTGTTTTTTGCCACTTTTGGCACTTAAAAGTAGTAAATATTGTGTAGTCACTGGGAAGACAAAGACTTCAACTAATTGACTGCCGGCACATAGAAGGTTTGCATGAATGACAGATAAAGATATCCTTATAATAAGCGAAGGAAGCCAAGATTACTTTTCAAAAAACGATGAACGCATAAATTGAATCCAAATTGGCATATTACAGTCAACCCTCTGTTAAGTGGTCACCCTCGGGAAAGACCCAACTGATCGCTTAAAAGAGGTTTTCCAAAATGTAATATATATAATATGGTAAAAATGGAACTGTAGCATGGTTACAGTATACTGTATCGGTTAACAACAGCAGTAACACAAAATATGCGAAAACCATCAAGTAATTACATGCTCAAGGAAGTTTCCTGTAGTTCTTATGTTGTTGACTCGTTTCTGAGTTACAGGCACCTAAAGCCAAAATTAAAGGTGTTTCTAAGGGGCTGTACTGTTGCTATGGTAACCTTATATGTCAAAAAATTGATCACAACTTGTTGAGAAATAAAATGTTTTGATACCATGTTCAAGGAAACAAACGAAAAATTGTGGGAGTATTGATCCATAAAGAGTTGGTGTTTAAAAATAATGAAACCATTTTGAGCCACCTTAAACCTTAAAATACTCTGTATTTTTTTGCAAGCAAAGTGTATAATTTTTTTAGTTTTAGCATGCGCTGGGCAAGAATTAATTTGTGGCATCACACCAAATTCAAAATAGCACCATCTCTGTTTCTACAAGGTGCACTCGGAACTCAAACTGAACTCAAACTCAACTCAAACTCAACTCAACTTGAAACTCAATAACTATACTGTAGTTGATGAATCCCAAAACAAACAAGCCACCAAGTAGTAAACATGGATTAAAAGTACATGTATTTCTTTATGCCTTAACTAATTATTTCGGTAAGAAACATTTTCAAGCAGTTTGAAGTTAGGTCCAGAAGGACTGCAGAATTTTTCACACAATACAGGGCTCGACACTAACTTTTGACACTGCTTTCCATGTTGGAAAGTATATTTCAAAATTTACCTTCCATCTCAACAGTTTACTTCCAAAATGGATTACAGTGTCATAGTTGCTAACCACAATAATAAAACTGTTTTTCTTACCATGTCTCAGTGATAGTATTTTTTTTATTTGTCCATGTAAAACTGAACAAAAATAAACTCATTCTTTACTGCTACGTATCTCGAATATGCTGCATTCATTTACCATGTTTCTTTCTGTTGTGCCCAGACCCCTTGGGAGTTTTCTTCCCTCCTTCGATATGGTGGAAATGTGAGAATGCATGGCAAAACTTTCCTTATCAAGAAATCAGTGTCTGAGAGTTGTTTTCTCATTTCATTTGCAAACAGTTTGACTAAAGCCTTTTAAAAGAAAAAACCTGCTTTCCATCATAGCCCAAAATAATATACTTTCCAGATCGGGTAAGTACTGTACTCTGGTTCATTTTTGTTTTTTAATCTCCAAGAGGTAAATTTACTCTCCAGTGGCAAGCGGGTGAGTGTTAGTGTCGAGCCCTGCAATATCAAAGAATGTAATGCTTACCAAAAATTGTGCCATTCAGTTTTGATAAGTGTCTTAAGAAGTTGCTTTCTTTTACTAATTGTTTTCAGTATCAGCTTGATATTCAGCGGTCTGGCATCATGGAACGCAAAAGATTGTTGCTTAAAAGACAGGAGGAACAACATCGTCAACGAGAAAAGGAAGAAAGTACCCAAAAGGAAAGAGAATACCGCTTTACACAGCCAAAAATTAAGGTTAGCCCACACTAAATTGAATGTTTCTCTCAAAATTGTAAGTGCCTTGCCTACCATAAAGTTGGAAGCTCAACCGCTTTGACATTTTTCTCTAATTTCTTGGAAAAAGAAGTGGAAACAAATGGAAAAATACCAAGCCAATGATTTGGTTTTGAATTGAAGACCACTTGAAAAATTCTGGCAATTTGACCCCAACACACACAACAATTTACTTGCAAACTCCAAAGTGTCTGTTTTTCTGGTTTGATGCAATCTGTCTTTTGCTGGATGACATGAAATGATGCCAATCCAAGTTCTTGGTCATTGGTTTTCTCCAAAACTAAGTGCTGTACCTTTCTGTACAACCATCCTTTGAGTGCAACCACCCACTGTTATAATCATGGTTTTAAATTGGACTGAACAGAGTTTTGTGTGGTTATTTTGCTCATTTGAAGACCTTGTATTTGAAACAACTAAATTTTAATGTAGTTAAATGCAGTTTAACTAAGTTAACAAAGAGATGCTGGTTTGTCATGCAGGTCAGCGGTAGCAAACAGTAGCACTTGCACAGAGCACAATGCTGGAGTTCTGTGTGGTGTGTTTGTCGGAAATCCTTCGATAACAAGGACCACAACCACTTTTTATGAGCCCATGAGAATGACCACCCCCCTGCAAACCCATATTTTCACTGAAACTGCTGATCACTGAATTTGGTCTAGGTCATTCTTATCTAAGGTCTTCCGTGTTCATCAGTGTAGCATGGTGGGTTTCTGTGGAGCTTTCTCCCCCTCCCCTCTCTTTCCTTTTTCCACTGTTAACTGTCGGGGCTCATGGCTTAGTTGTGGGAATTGCTAGCCATGGGAGTGTTCTTACTGTCTAGGGGCTGGCTGGTAACAGTGGATGCCTGTGGACTTCCCAGGCACCCTTTATCCCGGTTGTTCTGTATTTGTATTGTATGGGTCCACTTACTGCTGTATGCTTTGGCGTGACTGCTTTCTTTTACTTCCTTTAGGTGGAGCCTGAAGATCCAGGAGAAAGAGCAGAGGGCTGTTCATCAATGGATCAGGATGGCGAGCCTCCAGAGAAACAGTCTAAGATAAAACAAGAAACTACTACACAACCCCTAACTCAATCATCC
This sequence comes from Pachyseris speciosa, assembly GCA_016490735.1. Lineage (NCBI taxonomy): Eukaryota > Metazoa > Cnidaria > Anthozoa > Scleractinia > Pachyseridae > Pachyseris > Pachyseris speciosa. Next base: position 58,892 of record JAEMWC010001759.1, read on the forward strand.
TCCACTCACCAACATTACCAGCAACCATCAGTACAGGATACCCATTATTCACAACAGCAGCAAACACCAGTGGCACCACAGCAGTCCCAAGCATCACAGCACCCCCAATCAGAAAGTATGTTTACTTAGAAAAAGTTGCTTTTCCTTGGATTGACTTAAAGGGGAACAGGATCGTGCAAGTGGGCAAACCATGACTTGAAACTTTGTTAAAAACCTGGGTGATGTTATTGTGATGCACAATCTCACTTTATGGACCATATTCTAGTGTCCACATGGGAGAAGTATTTGCTCTTGTTGTCTGTGAATAGTTGTACACTTTTTTTTTATTGCAGTTGCTATGTCCATGCTTGAGTGTCTGTTAAAGTGCCCATCAACGCAAAATATTTTTTTCGCTGAAATAAATCTTTGCACCTGTTCGAAACGCATTACACCTTTTGTGCCTTTTTTAATCTTGACTTTTTAAGGCCGCTGTACACGTGGGGAAACAGCTGAGCAAAATGCCTCTCAAGGCAGATGGCTCAGCTGTTTCCTCTTGTGTGCGGCAAAATTTGGGCGAGAAATTCGCCTTGCGAGGCCATGAGATCAATATAAAAAATGTTTGATATGATGTTTGATATTAATCCAAAATAAAATAACTTGGGGCTAGGTGCACTTTTCGTAACTAATGGTGTCTGCCTGTGGGAGTTAGCTGTACATTCTTGTCTTGTTGAAGCTGATTAAACTGTTACCAGTGCTGCAAACAATGACAGATAAGCCATGCTGTTTTACAATTTTCTGAAAAACTATCAATTCTTGTTGGGGATGCAATAGAATTTAAGAACTGTAAGAGGCAGTGTTGCCAAGTGGCGCACCTGCTCTACATTGTGTTACCAGTAATTATTATATGGCTAGAGTTTGTAGCCAATAATTATACACTGTGTGCTCTGTTTGACTAAGCATAACTACATGTAAGTTCTTAGGCACTATTCTTCAATGTGTAATACCCACAGGCCAATTATGGATTATGCAAATTAGGAAAGAGAAAGCTACATTTGTTTTATTAAAATTGTTGGGCCAAAGACGATGAATGACAAGGAACACTTGGAGAGTGAATTCTATTACCCTGACAAACTTGAATAGATAAGTGCATGCATTACCAGATGTGAAGTGAAGACTTCTGCTTGAACTAATATTTTTTCTCTTTAGACTGTTTTGTTAGCCATGCTGTATAATAAACAACTTAATAACCTTGACCATTCAACTGTTATGGCAATTCTTGGCCAAGCTTTATTGACCTCACTGTCACTTGTTCAATATGGCAAGGCTTTACCTTGAGATTTTCCTGTACTGACCTCCCTCTCGGTCATTAAAGAGCACACGAATTGAAAACGAACAACCATTTTTTTTTTACGTTTTAAAATAGCTTATATTCCCCATATTTCAATTTCAGTCGTTTCCCTCCTTTTTGTGAAGAGAATTTGCTATTTCTAGGGGTTCCAAAATTCCCTTTGTGGCCTGTTCATACATTTTCTGCATGGCCCAAAGGTCTCTGTGATGTCATTCATTTGTATGTTGAGGCATGAAACATGGCAGAGAAGGTGAAAAAGCATCAACCTGGAGAGGTTTGCCCAGCTTTGGGCCCCGGATAGTGAATCTCCGACATTTTCCAGCAGCAGTTCCATGAAACTCACAGAAGCAGAGTGAAGCACTCGACTTAGTATACACGAATGACGTCATGACTATTCACCAGACCCCAGTTTCTTGTCTAGAATGTTAGTGCAAAAGGCTCAACTTTCACTGCATTTAAAATAAGTTCCTGCTACTTTTACTAATTTATTTTCCCCTCAAAATATTTCTTAAAACACGTATTTTCATATTGGAAAAAAATGGCTTTGAAATTTTGATTCATTTCCACTTTAAGTAGTTATTTATATTATTACTATTCACTTTTATATACAGTATCATCAAGTGAGGTGAAAAAGAGGCTTCATGAATTTGTAATAAGCAAAAAGCAAAGAGATCTTGCACTGGCATCACTGTCTGGAGCTCAAGCATTCAAGCATTGGTTAGTTTGAATTATATTTAATTTACATGCTGTACTGGTTGCCTCTTAGTGAATGATGCATTGTTGAGCATCCAGTCAAATTTAACCCCTCTCTTTTGTTTTGCATGATTTTGTTGAATTGGGTTCAGCAATCTTAGAACTTTTTTGGTGATTACTGAATTAATCAAACATAACCAATCTAGCTAGATCATTCAGTTTTGTTTGATTTCAATCTACTGTGGACACCAAGCAAATGTTGGCTTAAATGAACTGTCATTGTTCCTGTTCAGAAAACCAGGCAGTCAGGTTTATTTTAATACAAATCAAGAGTGTGAAAGGGGAACATTCAATTGCTCAGATTCTTGATGATATCAATTTTTTTTACTGTAAACCACCATCAAATTGAATCACACCATGTGTTTGATTTAAGGCAATAGTTGAGTTTTACCACTGAATGTTTGAAATGACAATTATGCCTTTCTGTCCATTTTATACCTGCAACCCAGAACTCCTATGCCTTTACTAGAAGTGAGTACAATTATTTTGGATCCTCACTTGCAAAACTTGTGTAGTAGAATGTAAACAATGTTTTTTTCCTACCAATTTAATGTGAATGTGGTCTTACATTGGTTGGTCATGACACATAAAAAGTTATCAGGAAGTTATGAAATAAATTGCTAGTGATGAATGCTCTGGTTGTATTTGTAGGAATCAACAGTATGAACGTGATTCAGATGGATTAGCTCCTCTAGGCTCTGGGTATGATGGAGATAACTTCCCCCTCCGCAAAACAGGTGTGGATTCCTGTAGTTACGGTTTTAAATAAATCAAATAGTTAGGTGTTATATTGGCTGATTATAAAAACAATTAATATTGTGATATTTAGAGATGTCATATTTAGGCCAAGCAATTAATTTTTAATTTTTGTGTAGTATGAATCAAGGTTGTGATACTAGAAACATGGTCAGATCTGTTGGCGTAGTGGTCAGGCCACTTGCCTTCCACCAGTGTGGCCCGGGTTTGATTCCTAGACTCGGCGTCATATGTGGGTTGAGTTTGTTGTTGGTTCTCTGCTCTGAGAGGTTTTTCTCCTGCAGGGGTTTCAATAAATTTGAAGTAGGTAGCGAATTGGAGTAGAGTAGGCGACGGTATAAAAGTAAAAATAAAGAATCGTTCTTTAATTACTTCAATTTAGGGAAAAAGTAGCCTACGTCTCTGATCGAAGTAGCCGACGCTTTTCGTCAGACGTCGGTGCTTATTGAAACCACTGCTCCTGGGTACTCTGGTTTTCCCCTCTCCTCAAAAATCAACATTTCCGAATTCCAATTCGATCTGGATGCAGGACCTCCCTGAAAACCACTTTGGTGAGTGGAGCTTCCTGGGTAAATATGATGATGATGATGATGATTATATCTATTCCAACCCCCTTCCCATTCACCCTTTCAACACTAATGATTGTAGTTTTAGTTGTAGTTGTGAAAATGTTGCAACACTGAATAAAGTTGGGGGTGGTGGGAATAGGTTTGAATTTGAAACTGCCTTGAGCTGATGCTCTTAATCAAGAACTGCAGGAGTACAGTAACTCAAATAATTGAAATTGCTTGTGGTTAAGTGGGAATATAATATATATTTTTGCTACAATGAATAACATTTGCGGACTTCTTTCCAGTAGTGATCAAAGGTATATTGGTGGTATTGGAATGCTTGCAATACTGCACCATTTCTGGCCTGGTTGATTGATTAGCAAATAATAATAATAATAATATTTTGCCTTGTAGCTTCTGAACCAAATCTAAAAGTGAAGTCACGCCTCAAAGCAAGACTTAGGAATTATGGAAGCCCCCTGCTACACAGGAGGAGGGATCGACACAATGGAAGCAGAATTCAGAGAAGCTTAACCTGTAAGTGATGCAGCTTGACTAATACTCATTGTGTACTTGGCTTTTTAATAAGGTAAGAAGATGCTTAAACTGTGAAGCAATTGAGGCTGCTACCTTTTCACTGTCTTCAAACTAAATACAGAGAAAATCTTTGGCAACAGCTCCAACTAGTCAAATACCCAAGACATGCTCCATGTTTTGCTGTACACTGCATAAGTGTTACTGCTCTGACTCTTCTATGTTTTATTTTTGCAGTGGAAAATGCTGGAGGTGAAATGGAATGTTCAAGTCCAGGATCACCAAATGGTCAGTCAACATCTGCTTCACCACACAGAGAGGTGAGCCACACATATGAGGGCAATATTGTAGAGACAATGCACTATTTTGAAAAAGTCGTATAGTGAATTTGTAGCCATCCTTGCACAAGTGCAATGAGCCAGTGCTTTGTCACCAGAAATTTTAGTTGGATTTCTTGTGACCTTGTCTGTGAATAGTTAGCTACTGTGTTTTTGTGAGGTTGGCAACTTGAGGGAGTTTGGCTGCCTCTGGCAACTAATGTGAGACCTCTAACTGACGGGAAAACAGTATTACAGTACTCTCCAGCTTGTTAATTTGAGACTGAACTCTTTCTTACAGGGCTCATCACCTCTAAGCACTGGTCCTGGCTCAGGACTTGGCCACAGTCTACCCAACCTCCAAGCAATCCCACGCTATCCATCAGGACTGGACCATGGGCGAGGCCACAGCCAGTTGTGGCTTTCTAACCAACTCGCTCAGCAGCCACGTTCAATGAGCCACACTAGTAGCTTGTCAAGCAAGGATGCGATGCATATGGAGGTTCAGAGTCCATATTCCAGTCAGACTATTACGGATGGAATTGAAGAAGAGGAAGAGAGTGACCTTGCAGCAGCTGCTTTCCACCAAGCACGATGGAAGCAGCTAGCTTTAGCACAAGCTCAGGCCCAGATGTTGGCAATGGGCTTTGGAGGGCAGCAATATAAATTGAATTCTTCTGCACGGCACACCACGTCACCTCCAGTGGCTTCTCTGTCTCCAGAGCCACCAAACAATTTGTTATCACCCCTTAGCTCAGGACTTTCTGCATCGGCAACATCATCACAATTGAGTAGTCAGCTGAAGGTACATCGACGATTAGGACAGTCTTTATCAGCACCTGGCTTAACTATTTCAAATCTCTCAAATGGCATGGCCCTAAGCCAGCAAGCCCAAAATCCAGAACTTTTACAGCAACAACACTTGCAGTTCTTGAAACAGCAACGGCAATACCAGCAAAATCCTGCTCGGTTCATTCAACAGCTCCAACAAGAACTTCTTCTGCAGCAAATGGGAACAAAAAACTTGCAATTAAACTTGCAGCAGTTGCAGGAGTTGCAACAGCAACAGTTACATAAGGAGTCTCAGGCGGCACTCAAAGAACACTTGGAGCAACAAATCCAACAGAAGGAACAACTGGCTCGGAAAGAGAGGCTTCTACAAATACAAAAACAGCAGAAAATACAGCAGGCACAACAGCAGCAACAACAACAACAGCTTCAACAACACCACCTCACACAGCAACGACTTATTCGTGTAAGTAGATGAAATCTGTTCATTGATCCGTCTTCTGGTGCCAAAATAGATTTGTACAATGTATTGTTATTGACCAGCTATCAAGTGTTGCCCAAGTTTTTGTTCACTTGCAGTCCAAAATGAAATCAATAGGTACAAGTGAAGGAAAAATTGGTGCAGGGTTGTTATCAAAACTGGAACCCAGGTTTTGGTGCCCGTTTAATTAACCACCTTTGCCACTTAGAAATAGAATAGGGTAGCCAAAACAAACCTCCATGGTGCAAGTCTATTTTAAATCCTATACCCTCCAAATAATACAATTATTAATGAAACTACTGAAGGCTGATGGTGAAAAAACAAGACATATCTGGACCAAACAAGCTTGTGCAATAAAGCTTGTTTTGATCTGCTTGTTTGCATGTTTGTTTTAACCAAAAACTGCCCTTTGAAAGCAGTACTACAGTATTAATTTGTAAATCAGTTCCCCTGAAAGGTACTGCTCCATAGCTTTCTTTTGAATAGCCAGTCCATATAATTAGAAGGTAAATAACCCTGTGCTGACTTCCATGCTAAATGGCTCTGCCAGTTTATGCTGGAAATCTGTCATTATACTGCTAATTATCACTTAAATAAGCTGAAACTCAATTTCAAGTGCTAAATGTTGACAGGCACACAGTCATGAAGATCTTCCCTCACCACAGTCCACTCAGGAGCAACAAATTCAAGAACTTCAACTTATTCGTCAGTTAAGACAGCAGGATTCTCAACCGGGTGGATCACTGCATTCCCTGCATCCAGGTCATCATCATACCTTGCAGCAACGTCAAGCTGACATAGCTGCAGCATCGTCTGCGGGTTCTGCCTCCCCTGGTGCATCAGTTGGTCACAGGCCTTTGTCCAGGGCTCATTCATCTCCTGTTGTTGGTAGGTGAATCTTCAAAGTCCTTTTGGTGTTGTGCTTATTCCGTTGACTGGTCAGCTCAGTTGGTAGAGTAACGAACTACCGTGTGGGAGGTCGAGGGTTCAAACCCAGGCCAGACCAACTCTCGGGGTTTTTAAATAATTAAGGAGAGAGTGCTGCCTTTGTAATGACATCTGCAAATGGTTAGACTTTCTAGTCTAATGGTCTTCTTGGATAAGGATGATAAACCATAGGCCCTATCTCACAACTCTTCATAATTGATGCTGTGGGATGTTAAAGAACCCACACATTGTTCGTAAAGAGTAGAGGATGTAGTTAGCGGTGTGGTGGTCATTTCATGGTTGGGTTGGTAAATGCTTGGAGATATAGCTGTATAAGCTACTCCAAAATCCAATGCTAAATAAAAGGTGTATGTATGTATGTAGGTAGGTAGGTAGGTAGGTAGGTAAGTAGGTAGGTGCTAGTGGCATGAACCAGTTTGTATTTGTCTATATATTTACAATATTTATTCATAGAGCAGGATAGTAGGGAGTGTTTCATCATTTTCATCTTGCCTGATGTAACCAGTGTCGTGTGGTACACATTCGATCTGAGGCCTCTTGCCAATCTTGTGTTACTTCAAGAATTTCTATTATGACCTCCACTACAGAAAGGATATACATGTGTTGCTGGCATGTGTGTGAAAGTTCTTTTTTTAACTTTGGGTGCTTTGCTGAGTTCGACTTGATTATAAAACACGTCTGGACCTCAGTGTTTAAAGTGCTTCATTGACGTGTTCATTCTTCAAGATTCAATTAATGGTAGTCTTTATTTTGTGAGCAGTAAAGTATCGTAGGTGTACCCTCTAGTTGTTTGTGCATATTTCAAATACCAGAGTGTGTTCTGCTTTGTTTTGCTTATTGTTGGTGTATGTTACTGCAGCAGCTTAATGATTGCTATGCTAATCACTTTGTTTGTCATTGCAGGTAGTGGTCAGTTGTCTGGCTCCATGAGCCGTACAGGTCTTGTTTATGATACTGTTATGCTGAAGCATCAATGTTCATGTGGTGACACAAGTTCACACCCTGAACATCCTGGAAGGCTACAAAGTATCTGGGCACGGCTTCAAGAAACAGGTGTTGCCAATCTGTGCGAGGTAAGTACATGTAATGATATTTGAATATATTAACTTGCAGGCTGCTGTTGGATGTCATCGGAAAGCTGATGAGGGCATTTTAAACCAGGGGGCAAAAATGTGATGCAAAATGTTTGACTGGAAATTTCTGTCAGATATGAATTTACCAGGTGGCACTAAACTGCATTAGCCAACTTAAAATGTTAGTGGTCTGCAGTATGGATAAAGCTTGTTAATATGAATAACAACTTTCCATTCCCAAGTGTTCTTAGATGGACACAGTGGTTGTGACCTGTTGCGTTATTATGTGTTAATGAGGAGTCTTTGGTCCTGCTAATTTCAGAAGTCAAGATTCCATTTCACACTTCTCCCCACTGACAATCATTTACATGTGTTTTCTGTTATAGCGTGTCAGGCCACGAAAAGCAACATTAGCAGAGATTCTGACAGTTCACAGGCAAGTGATCTACAATTCACTGAGTTTTATTTGTAAGTATTTTCGGGAATGTGGTAAATTGGCTCAGCTTCTGGTCTTTGTAATAACACTGTTTTATTGGAGAGGGTTATCCATCAGCCCTCAGCCAACCCCCAACCAGGGGATCACACTTTGTCTGGTCTCTTTACTTCCACCTGTTCAGCAGGGGTGTCCCTACCAGGAGTACAAGACTCCAGCTGACTTAGCTTTAAAGGTCACGGATATGTGCAAACTGTCCCACTATGATAAGGTAGTGATCCCTTTACGTAATGAGATGTTTTCTTCTTTCTGCTCTATGTTTACAGTGAACAACATACCATGTTGTTTGGTGGTAGCACACAATGCAGGACAAAGAATGAAGATGGTAAGGAGATTCAAATGTGTTTTGTTTCTTGATGATCAAAGACTTATTGAAGGGTTATGGAGGAACTGCAACTTAAAGGAGAACAAGAAATTACCAATGATATATACCGGTAGACACTAGTCCACACACGTTTTTTTTATTTGTCAGTTATGAATTGGGATATAGCTGAGATCTTTTGTTTATAGGTTTGGAAATTTTAATAGGTCAGAAAGTAATAACCAGACATAGTTCTATAAACTGTGAAGGTTCTGTCCTCTATTCCTTAACAAACATTTCCAGTCCAGTTAATTGAAACTATTTAAAACCCTGTGCCAACCTGTGGCATAGTCTTGTAACTTGTATTGGTTCTGTAACGTTGTGTACATGTACTTTATTTGCAGGAACTTCTACCATGCTCAAGTGCTTTGATACTCTTCCTTGTGGAGGCTTAGGGGTAAGTCAGATTGGCTCTTGGGTCTTTTTCCACATTAGCATAATTATATAGTCTTAAGGTATAAATTAGTAGTTGTAGCAGAAATGAGTTGAGTCCAATTTAGGGTGCGTTTCTTCGGGAAAATCCAAATCTGGATTCTTGAGTGCAAAAATGGATTTTTCGTTTCTTAACTAAAATCCGAAAAATGGATTATGAATCTAAAGAATCCACCCTCCAAGTGGATACATTAGATCAAATCTAAATCAGGATAATCTGTGCGTTTCTTTGGGAATGGATCAGAAAAAGTACATTTGACAAGTGGTCTACCTGTGAAAATACCTTGCCTGTAAACTCAGGCCCATCACCTTCCGGTCATATTTTTGTGATCATTAGCTATCAAGGTAAGCTTTCAGTGTCATTTATTTCCATAAAATTGTCCCAGTATTCGAAAGAAAGTCATGAATAATTAGAAAAGCTTTGCTGCAGTACAAATTATATAAATCTTGGACGACTGAAATTGATTTCAAACGTAAATCGCAGCAATTTCGTATTTCATTATTTCACGGAAAGTGAAAACTTTATTTTTGATCTCTGCAATTTATAGGACAATACTGGTGCGGTGACAGGAAAATAAAAAGAATCCGAAAATGGATGTTTCGTTTCTTTGGTTGTCACGAATCCGTATGACCTTGGATCAGTAATCCAATCTCGGATTTTCCCAAAGAAAAGCACCCTTACATCTTTAATAGTCTTTCATCAAATGAGTGATTGAGAAGGTGAAAATCCTAATCATTTGTTTAGTGATGAGTATGCATGCAGACTAGGTTAGATGGCGAGAATTATCATCATCATTTCCTCACAAGATATCTGTGACAGTGAAAGTGCAACAGACCTGTGACATAGTAGCTGTGATCAATTTTTTAATGATGTGCGTGTGTTACTGTAGGTCGATGGGGACACGATATGGAATGAAATGCACAGTGCAAATGCAGCTAGGATGGTAAGACGTCAAATAATTAAGTGTCATGGCATATTGATTTATCTATAATTATTGTCGCTCATACTTAAAACTTTTTTAGCAACTGCTTGTTTTGCTTTGTTCTCTTTCTTGCTTTCTCAAGGACTTAGTTCTGTTTTGTTTCATGTCTTTGGATTACAAGTTAACCAGTCTTAATGAGAAAGACAACTTTATGCAGTCTAGTGATAGTCTTTTCTATCTTTTTTTTTTTTTTTTAAGGCTGTAGGCTGTGTTGTGGAATTGGCCTTCAAGGTTGCATCTGGAGAACTTAAGGTACGTGTAGGAACAGCTGCACAATATTTTTTTCTTTGGGGCTACTTTAAGTAATAGATATAATTAATATGAGCGGGAGACCTTTATGAGCATTTAAAATGACGATCCGCAGGTGAGCCATTCTAAAGCCCATAAAGGTTGGACGCGAATATTTTATCTTGTGAATTGAAACAATAGATTGTGTTTGTCGTGTTTGTTCTGTTAATTCGGTATCAAAGTTGATGCATACTAATTAGCTGAACAGGACTCTTTTATGAAAGTTGATTTGTATTGGGGTTTAGAGAGGTATACCTGTGACTCAAATACTACCCGTAGATTGGTCATAACTCTTATGAATTATTTATGAATTTTACAAGTGCAAAAAAAGTGAGATTCTCCGTAATTTGTGACGTTTTTTACTTCAATATTTCAGTGCTTAATTTGCTTTGTTTTAACAGCCTAAAAAGAACTTTTAAATTCACCTATAACGTTATTGCCTTTCTTTCTTATCAGAATGGTTTGGCATTGGTAAGACCTCCTGGACACCATGCGGAGGCACATCAAGCAATGTAAGTTAAACAGAAAGTGGGCAGGTCATACTGATTGAAGGTTGAAAATGATAGTCGCTGTTTCCTTGGGTGTTTCCTTTGGTGTTTCCTTTTTGTGCTCAATTTTCACAACGTGGATTTTTTAAAATTACTATTATTTTATTTGAAGCTTTATACTGTACTTCATCAAACGTACGGTTCATAAAGAAATTAGTTGACTTGATGTTTACGTACAAGTATATACTCCCAACCAGTAGCATATGAAATACACAGAGAACAGTAGGCGGAGTTTGGTTGTTGATGTTCTGGTTGAAAAGTCCTAGAAGTAATATCGTAGCCTCTACGTTTTCCACAGTTCTGTTATTACGTGTAGGTACCTCTATAAAACTCGTGCTTAGGTTCAGCTGTATCTACATTGGCGTTGGGTAATCACAATAGTAACAAGTTTTCTCTGACTTAACGTCTGTGCAACATGTTTCACTCACCTCTTGTTACATTTCTTTTTCCATCTGCAGGGGTTTCTGTTATTTTAACAGCGTAGCAATTGCCGCGCGGCTACTTAGACTGAAACTCTCAGTAGAAAGAGTTCTCATAGTTGACTGGGTGAGTATTGCCTAACGTCACGCACTGTTCGTTCTTTGGTGCCCAAGCACTAGCAGGATACTCACTGTAGTCTGTTCACTATCTAGACCAAGGGTTTCATTATTGGCCAGGCACCAGGCACGTTGGCTAGCTGTAAACAAAGTTTTGTCTGCCTGCCACGAACACATCAAGTTAATCTTTTGTGATCAAGAAGTTAAATCGAAACACAGATATTTGCCCACCTGTGAAAAGTAATTGCCTTCCTGTTCAAAACTCCTAAAACTTAAAGATGAACTTTGGGCCTAACTGGCCCAAAGCTTAATTCAAATTCTATAGCATCAAGCATCGAGTTACTACTCCCCCACTGATGGAATTTCCTTGCTTCGACTGGTTACCCTCAGGGGCATGTCCCTGTAGCCATTAATGTACCTGGGTGAGTGAATGAATGAATGAAAACTTTACTTGAGTGCCTATGTATTTAGCTAAAAGCTAATTGGGGACACTGTAAAATAATTAATTAAATACCATATACAGATCAATATACAAAAGAGAATTGTAGATTATATAATTAGTTACAAAATTTGTTAAAAAGGCTTTAAAAAACCGTCTAAGAAAAACGTCAAATTTTGTTAAAAAGCCTAAAAACGTCTAAATATTTGCAAGAGTTGAAAGGTCAACTTTCCTGATGTTCCTCTTAAACAAGTTCAGAGTTTCTATCATTCTTAAGTGTCTTGGCAACTTCGACCAAATTAATGAGAGGTCCCATATAATTATTTTATTGAATTCCTACCAAATTTAACAGTTATACTGTAGATTGGGTAGATTGAAATAGAGAGACACAATAGAGAGACACAATGAGGAGTGTAGTTTCTGATCAAAAGAAAGAACACGACAGAGGAGAACAAACAAACAACCATCCAATGTTTCAACCCAAAGATATAGATTAAAGTGCAACATGCTATCCATGACAGCACCATGCCACCACTAACCTACCTAGGCGCTCAAGGAAATTACGTGGAAACTGGTGTTCAGTGCGCCGGGTGTGCAACTTGTTGATCTTGTACCCGGTGAGGTAGAACGGCTTTAAAAAAGTCATGTTTGCGCGCTTTGGAACTAAGTGTGAAAGCACCTGCGGCGTCTGTCACAAGTGGAGATGTTGTTGATTTCAGAAAAAAAGGCTGAAAAATTCAGTAGCTTGAATGTTTACCTACAAGTTACAGGCTTTCTTTCTATACCTGCGAATCCTCCACATGTGATTTTCACTACGACTTTCAGAAATTGCTTTGTTGTGTATCCCCAAAAAATGTCATTGCTCATTCTGTTGATGGTAAACTCTCTTCACAGGACATTCATCATGGTAACGGCACGCAGCAAATGTTTTATGATGATCCACATGTGATGTATATTTCTATTCACCGCCATGATGATGGGACTTTCTTCCCCGGTACAGGCAAGGCAGAAGAGGTATTTTAAGATGTTTTACAACTTCTTCTCTTTTCTTTACTTGTCTCCTGAAGCATCCTCATGATTGCGTTCAGTCAAACAACAAAATAGTGAGCTTAAGCAACGAGGACGACGACGACACCGAGAACGTCACAAAACAATAGGCTTAATGAGCAAAAACAATGACTCTGCACGTGCGTTACATTTTGGTACATTTCTTTGCCGTCCTTTGCAAAGCAACAACGTGAAATGACCAAATTTTATGTTTTTCTCGAGAACGTGAACGCATGACGGCGTTTTTCTTTCTATTTCCTAACTTTGACGTCGTTCATAGCAATTTAGTTCCTGGACAGTTCGCCAGCATTTTTTAAGTTCAGCAATTTGGAATAATCGCGAAAGAGTTGCAGAAACGAAAAGTTATATTTCGAAATAACATTTTCGTTGCCGTCGCGGTCGTCGCCGTCGTCGCCGTCGTCGTCGTCGTGTCGTCGTCGTCGTCGTCGTTGCGTAAGCTCCCTAATAGCTAGTCCTTGTACGACCGTTCCGTGACGGACTGACTGGGAAGGGAACAGGGAAGGGAACAGGGAAGGGAACAGGGAAGGGAATAGGGAAGGGAACAGGGAAGAGAACAGGGAAGAGAACAGGGAAGGGAACAGGGAAGGGAACAGGGAAGGGAACAGGGAAGGGAATCGGGAAGGGAACAGGGAAGGGAACAGGGAAGGGAACAGGGAAGATTGGGGGATTGCAATAGTCCCATCTCCCCCGGCCAAATTGAGTTTTAAAATCAGCACCCCTTCACTAACAACCTAAGTATTAAATACATTGCCATACACCATCATCTGATGAAGACCGGCAGTAATCGTCAAAAAGATGGGATCCACACCAGAGTGGTAATATCCTGGGGTGACAAACAAAATGTATAAGGAGGAATTATCCTTGAAATCCACAGTTTCTTTTAACCACGATGAATAACTGCCTCGTCTTTCCATGTATTTATGCAACATGTGTAATTACTTTGCCCGAAGGCACAAAGTATTAATCTGGGTTTCATTTATTCTTGTTTTTCTTCGGTCACAAATCGCCGTCTGCGCTTTAAAGTGCATGCGTCAAGACCTCGCACCTACGCAACTAACGTTTGAACGGAACGTCGTCCAAAGTGAAGTTTTCTTCGAGCCTCTTGTTGTTATCACTAATCATTAATCTCTTCTTTGCTTTGTTTGTTTTTCAGTGTGGTGCTGGTATAGGTGTGGGCTACAATGTTAACATCGCCTTTATGGGAGGATTAGGTGAGCTATGACCATGGGACAAAAAATGCGCACTTTTGTACAAATTGGTGCTAAGAGGAAGCAGTCTGTGAATGATACATAAAAAAAATCATATATGAACTGCGGGAATGAAATCAAATGAAGACTGATCCTCGCAGTTGTGAACGCAATTTATGTAATTGCGAAAAGAAGCCTTAAAAAATTATTTTTCAGAACTGCAACGGGGTTTGAACCCGTGACCTCGCGATACCAACTGAGCTATGAAGCCACTGACGTTGGGAGCAGATCAATTATGGGTTCATATCTTCCTGTGAAAGAAATGAGTGTAAATGATACATGAAATAAATCATATATGAACTGCGGAATTCCAGTAAGCTATCAGGTAGTAGTGCTCCAGTAGCTAAATCTCAAGCTTTGTTGCAAAAAGCGCGATAGAAGAAGCACACAGCAGCTCACTTCGGAAAAAAATGGGATCGAGAGAGCCGCGTGAGGGATTGTGGGATTGTTTGGTGGGGCGCCATTGTTTCTTTGTACGCACCCCCACCCCCCATACAATCCCATAATCGCTTGCGCGGCTGCTCAGTCCCAGTCTTTTCCAAATTCAGTGATAGACTTGACTTCACTTATTATTATTATTACTTTGGCATATTTTTTCCCTCATAGATCCTCCATATGGTGATCCTGAGTATTTTGCAGCGTTCCGTTCTATAGTAATTCCAATAGCTAAGGAATTTCAACCGGATGTTGTGCTGGTGTCAGCAGGATTTGATGCAGCTGCAGGGCACTCCCCTGCGTTGGGTGGCTACAGAGTAACCGCAGCATGTGAGTACACGTCATTGATCTCTTTCTTTCATACTTGTAACTAAATTCAGGTCTCCTTGCACTTGCATTTTCGGTGAGCTAGACCACAATTTATTACAAAAGGGCTTGGGCTTTGAATCGTAAGTGTAAACCGCGTCCATTTTAGTGTGATTTGGTTGCGAATTCAGCAGCATATTGTATTACTTTCGAGTCTTGTAAGTTGAACGTCATTAACTTACCGCCAAACTTTCTTCGTTTATTTTGCCATTTGTAGACTGGTGAGGTTATTTTAGAAAGCGTGCTGTCGAGACGCCGCTGCGGTGTTGTGACGATAAGATTGTTGGAATAGCCGCTAGTTGCAAATTGGACGAAACTCGAATATGGAGACAAGCCTTTTAGGCTCAGTGGTAAACGGCCAAATTCGTCTTGTGATAGTTCAAGAAACATCTCATCAAGGGTGTCATGGGAGGTGACCCGGTAGTATGGCTGACTCGTTGGTGTGTTTTTTAGGTTACGCACAACTGACGAAGCAGTTGATGGACTTGGCCGGTGGACATGTAGTAATGGCCCTAGAAGGTGGATACAGTTTACCGTCACTGTGTGATGCAGCAGAAGCTTGCGTAAAAGCCTTGTTAGGAGAAAAGGTGAGGAACATGTCACGATACAGTAGCTTCAGCTTGATCATGTATGTAAGGCAAGTTCAACAATACATGAAAATCCATGGGAATTGTCCCTTACCATCAGTTGTGTTTCACCCCCAAAATCTCGAATTGTTTTCTCAGCTGCTTTGTGTGTGTTTGTTGGGTGTGTGTGTGTGTTGTGTGTGTGTGTGGGGGGGGGGGGGGGGGGGGGGGGGGGGGGGGGGGGGGGTGGGGGTTAGGGAGGGAGGGAGGTAGGGGTTGTCTCGTGGCTGAGTAGCAAGTAGCACACTTCTTGGGGGTAGTTTTCTCCCATAGCAGGGCTTGAAAAATGCTAGAGGGGCTAGCAAAGTTTTTGAATGTTGGAATTTCTGTGGGCAATTTTGAATAGTTATTACACTTCATCGATATGCCGAAATCTTTGCATAGTTGTTTTGGCTCATCCATATGAAACAAAAGGTTCTGACAAGCAGTTTGTAAATACGGGCTAGCAACACAGGGTACCAGCTAGCCCTGGACTACCACCTCTCCCAAAGAACTTTCGAGCCCTGCATGAGGCTGGAATCCAACTATTGGCCTATGGCTTATGTTTAAATCTGTGATACTCTACTCTAAGTAGCACACTGTTGTTAAATTCAATGACCTTGTTGTAGGTGCCAGAGCTTCCTAAGGAAAGCATCAAGCGTGCACCTAATCGGAATGCAGTAGCTGTCCTTGAGAAAACCATCACAATTCAAGGTATGACCAAAATTAAAAACAAGTGTGCTGAATCAGTATTTATATTAGGAAACTGAAAACATAAGTCGATGTCTCTGTAAACTAGAATAGCAGAACTTCTTAATAACCCTGACTGCTGAAGAAGTGTCCGTTTGGATTTTTAAAGTACTACAAATAATGGATGACATGGTCTTCTTAAGCTGTCAATAACTGTCATTTATTATACGACTGGCTGTTTCAGCGGTCAAGACTCTTGATTCATGATGAATCCATTCTCCTGCTGTGATTGGCTACCCGCGAGGTCAAGATTGAGCCATCTTGACCGCTCGGGATAGCACGTTCGTGCCGCGTTTTACTGTCTTTTAATAGCGTCCTTTGAGTCATATAATAAATCCTTTATTGACCAAGCTTGTTCGGTCAAGATGGCGGGATATTGAACTCGTTCGTTTTTTGCGTGTTTATGAACCTCGACTTCGTCTCGCTACAAAAACACGGAAAAAAAAAAGAACTTGGCCAATATCCCACCATCTTCACCTCACGCTTGGCCAATAACCCATATTTCGTGACAGCTGGAAATAATTTTCGTCGCACGTACCTATATTTTAGAGCCTGAAACAGAGACTCTTCGTTCTGTGATTAAGGCATTTGGTGTCCTTTCTGGTTGCTGAGATTGTTTTAAAGTTCACGTTAACTGGAGTATGACGGCCCATAACATACTCATTGAGCTTGTTTCTTCACTTATAGGTAGATACTGGAACAGCGTAAAACGAGAAGCAACCCAAATCTGCCAGTCACTAGTGCAAGCACAGCAGCGAGAAAAAGAGGAAGCTGACACAGTGACAGCACTAGCGTCATTGTCCATGGGAGTCGTGCAAGAGCAAGAGAAGTAAGGGAGAAAGATGTTAGGTTTTACATGCTGGGTCTGGCATTTTCATCGTTGTTATCAATAATTGGCTTAGTTTAACCTACAAATACCTTAATACCTTTAATTTAACTACCCATACAAATATCTTTTAATGTGATGTGAGAAGGAAATGTGAAATAAAGTATTGTTGTTGTTGTTGTAGTACATAGAGAACCATAAGGTTTGGGAAACAACCCATGGCTGTCCCTTGGCTGTAATCTCATTCGTTAATTTGTCTTTATCTTTAATTGATTGGAATGCTGAATTTGCATTGAATTCCCATTTCTTAACAAGAGCCATAATGGCTTTTAGATCGGGGAAAATTGCAGGATGTAGCTTGGAGAGGACGTGCAATGTTGTCATTGCCACTTGTCGTTTGACTTAAGAACCAAGATCAAAGGGTCGTGAACGCAAATATGAGATTTCAGAATTAATGGCTGAAGGATAAAACGACAATGATTTATCCCATGATTTTGAGTCTTGTAAACACCGATGTTAAAGTACGGTTCCATTTTCGGTCAGTGTAGAACGCAGACTGCAGACTGCAGACTGCAGACGGGGGGTAAAATGCAGACTGAGGGTAAAATGCAGACTGCAGACTGCAGCCCAGGGGTAAAATGCACACTGAGGGTAAAATAAAATATTAATAATAAAAAACACAAGGATCAAATCCGGATCAAATGAAGACTTCAATGTGTTCGTACGTACCCGTAATTTTTTTTCCAAAATCCCGAAAACTCAAACTAAATGGCGTTTCCTAGCCTTAGTCAAACATAATATTATCAACCTCGAGTTCTTGAACTCCCCATTTTGTTGAACCAAGCTAATCGCAAGGGCCCGAACTAATCGTAATTCTATCCATCTCACCTTTTTTTCTTTGTTTACGTGTCGGCCATTTTGAATTTTGTTTACGCGATCAGGTCTGGACCGACCAACTCTCCATCCTGTTTTCATCGACAAAAAAAGTCTTAATAACGTTCAAACCACCGCGTGTCTTAGTTGCTTCAAATGGCCTTGGAATTGTTCGGAACACAAGGCAAGCAAAACACGAGAGCACAACAACAGGGCAAGCTAAACTTGTAGGTATCGAGCCTAGTTTGTGTGAGAAATTCAATCTTTGTACTCGACTTTAATATTTCAATAGGTTTGTGAGGTATTTGCTGAAAGGTGACAGTCGGCTATCCAAACACGAGAAATTATAACATTTCGGCGTTCTCAAATAATCATTAGTATGACCATTTTGATAGAAGAGTCAGATGCCAAAACTCGACGTGTACAAAATTCAACTTCATTTAATCAAAACATCAGTTAATGTAAACCATTCCAAAGCAATGACTCGTGTTTTATTCATGTATTAATATTTCATTTCACCTTCAGTCTGCATTTTACCCCTGGTCTGCAGTTTGCAGTCTGCATTTTACCCACAGTCTGCATTTTAGCCCCGGTCTGCAGTCTGCAGTCTGCGTTTTGTATATGTCGGGAAAATCCCAGACGGTCGGGGATTTCACTATTTCCCGACCGGTTCCATTTTCGGATATTGTCTCCTACCTGTTCCAGTTAAAAATTTTCTGATATCCAAAAGCTTTTGGTCACTATTAGGCTGTTCTGACTTTTGTTAAGCTTTATTTTGGTGTACCGGGATCACTAATTTATTAATTACAAAAGGCAACCAAAAACTGTTTTATCTGATAAGAGTCTGATAAGAATAGCGTTACCCCGAACCTTGGACTTGTATTTTTTCATATGTCGGGGAAATCGCAGACGGTCGGGGATTTCACTATTTCCCGACCGTCCCAGATTTATGCCGAGAATAACGACCACCGCAGAAATCTGGGACGCATCGGCAATACCCGATCGTCTGGGATTTTCCCGACATATGAAAACAAGGCTTCAAGCTTGGTTTTCATGT
This sequence comes from Pachyseris speciosa, assembly GCA_016490735.1. Taxonomy (NCBI): domain Eukaryota; kingdom Metazoa; phylum Cnidaria; class Anthozoa; order Scleractinia; family Pachyseridae; genus Pachyseris; species Pachyseris speciosa. The sequence goes on from JAEMWC010001759.1 coordinate 77,728, forward strand.
CGGGAAAATCCCAGACGGTCGGGGATTTCACTGTTTCCCGACCATCCCAGATTATGCCGATTAATGAAAACTGGAGATCGTAGACATCCTGATCGTCAGGGATGGTCGGGGAAGTTTTCTATTTTGCCGATGTGTCCCAGATTTCTGCAGTGATCGTCATCTCGGCATAAATCTGGGACGGTCGGGAAATAGTGAAATCCCCGACCGTCTGGGATTTTCCCGACATATGAAAACCAGGCTTCACTTTTTCCACTCAGGAATGCTGATGTAGCCATGGAAGAGGAACAAGAAGGAACATGAACGCAATGAATGGTTTCAGATGAGTTAGCACACCTAGGCTAGTTAGGTATTTCGCTTGTGTAAAAATTTATCTTCAAATAACATTTAAACTTGTCATTTAAGTTTTAGTGAAATATTGTAGGTCGTCACAGCAATACGGTAAATTGTTGTCACAGTGATAACTGTGTCCAAATCGAAATTCGTCAGTAGGATTAGCCTGTGTTGGTGATAATATTTTGAGGAAAGGGCATATTTGATTGGCAGTGATGCAAAAATGAGAGGTTCTAGTGATGGAGAAGGGTACGGTTTAGTTTTCTACTCTGTGGCCTCTTCGTTTTTATGAAGCCTCCAGTCAGACCTTTGTTCAGGCAAAGGCTTTTCAAAAATATCACTTGTTCTCGCCCGATCCATTCAGTCAGACGTGCATCAAAATTTATTTGTGCATCAAACACTGCCTAATCGAATTTCACGAAACAGACTTTCCAACAAAACTAGTTGTTCTTAATACACAGGCAGTTTGCCGTTTGGTAAAGTGTGGTGTTCGAAGAATTGTGGTTATAAACCGTTTTCAAGTCATTTAAACAGCGTACTTCAAGTATAACCCAAGATTTACTGGAATAATTACAACATAGCGTAGAGAGTTTCCTTATTAATTATATACTCTAGTCGTATATAAATATCAGGTGTTGACTAGCGTCCAAGGCGTTTCTAGACTGTAATTTCATCAGAATAATATTCCCTATTAGTATTTGTAATTACCTGTATATATAAGCAAGTCAACCGACTACCGTAGCTTGGTTTTTTAAAACCCCAGCTGCTTAAATAATTTTGTCATTTAAATTATGGCTTTTAAAAAATACTCCCCTGAGTAGCAAATATATTACTGGGAGGTAACAGTATTATGTAAATGCTATATATAAATATATATACATATATATAGGACAGAAGCTCTTTACCTTTTAGATTTTCAACGGGAAGGTTGAGGCTGCAAGCCATGGCAACAAAGAGTCAAATGTTGGGAGGCACCTTAGCTTTAGGAACATTTTTGCGCTTGGTTTAACAGCGTGGGCTTTTTCAGGGTCTGCGGAGGGGGAGGGGGAGGGGGCTGAGAAGGCTGGTAGGGCTTGTAGGGCTATACTCCTACCACTTTTTTCTTGGGTTGATTTTTTAGGGCTCCAGTTGACATTGATAATTTGTGAATTTTGCCACTTGAACTTGGCCAGATGTTTTAGCCCTGCCACTTTAAAATGGTCTCCGCGGTCCCTGTTTACGTTGAGTATCGGCGTGAGGACTTTTTCGCCATTTTGTCCAAAACAAAAGTAACTGATGTGGCTGTCTTTGCTTTGCTCAGTCGTTCACGAATAATTGTTGAGAGAAGTCAGACGGTGCCTCCTTGATTGTCATTCAGCAAGGGATGTCACGTATCTTAATTTAAGATTGTGGTGTTTTGTTTTTGAATTCTGTGCAGGTGGCCAAATGAGCTCACCCATCTTAAGTGTGTTTGTAGCTGGTAACTTTGTAGGGTGATCTTGGGTGTGAAAACCTTTCAAAAGTACTTCGTGTGGCATTGTTCCTAGGGTTGTAAATTTCTTGTAGATGTTAGATGGTACTTATACACTGACCTCTTTTGTTAGCACCTTTTTTTTGGTGGAGAGCAGTTCGTAAGGCTGGGCAGATACCAGGTTTCAAGTGATGCGATGCGAGTGTCATTTACCCAAAACAAAACATACTTGGGCTTACAATTAACACTCGAGCATGGGATGCATGGAATATACGTGTAGCTTATACGAAGTACTCACTGAAGCAGTATCTAAAAGTATAAAAATAACCGTTCACGAGTATCGGTGATGTTCAGGCAAACACTGGTATCGACGATCAGTCCTGGTCTTTGCAGTTGTATGAGTGTGTACTAATGTCAGTCTTTGAAAATGTCTTGCGTTCCTCCGTGAACTGTTGACTCAGTTACACCAGTTATGCACGACAACCTAACAACTCTGAAGGGAGACTTGTCTGCAGGTATCAGATAAGAGAACGGTCAACGTAAAAGCTGAAAGGAATTTTCTGTGGGAGTAATTTGTACCCTCTTTCGTTTCTGTAAATTCTCTTTATCTCTTGTTGAATTCACTGTACTTTGTTTTATTCGCCTTTCTTTTACCTCGTAAGTTGACTGGCCGAAAAGGCTGATCCCTGAAAGGAAGTGAGGGGATTTTGTAGCTGCCTCCCCAAGCGTTTAACGGTTGCGCCAATCTTCATTCTTTCGATTTCTGCCGAAGTTTTTTGCGACTGGTTCTTGTAGTAAACTAAGGAGCCGTGTTAGTTGAATTTTAATAGCAGATCGACTTTTAGCTTGATTGTTTAGGGCGGTTTTCAATTGAGTATCGCAAGTTATTCGAGTTTGATTTGGTTTTGCTTTTCTTCGCTCAGTGATTGGTCAACAAAACTCGCTCCATTTTCTCACTCATTTAGAAGCAGAGCCAAAACTAATCGTACCTTGCGCGCGTGCATTTTCCTGCGCTTAGCGCCGGCTACATGTAATTGCTTCGTATTCTGATTCGGTTGTGATTGGTCAGTAATTAATTTGGTCTTGGTGTTACGACACTCAATAGAAAAACGCTCGAACCGCAGTAAAGACACGTAAAGGGATGAGGCTTATTGTGAATTACTCGAGCATGTTGTTCACTTTCTGTAGGACAAAAAAATTATACATTGAAGTTACCCTATGGCTTGATACTTTAAAGCTGCATTTTTGCCTTAATGCGATAATTTTATCATGCGAAAACTATGGTGTGCCTTCATTTCCACATCCCGACACAGGAGATTACAAACCATAGCTTTTTAAAACCTTTTAGTTCTCCCCTTGCTTGCATGTCGGTGTGTTCTTGTGTAAACAGTGAAGGCTAATTCTCGTGTAGATATAAAATCTGTAGAACTGACCTCAAAGCAACTGTATTTTCAAGTCCTCGAATTCAAAACGTCAAGTAATAAATTCCCTATACTGACTGTGTGCTTTTATTCTTGGCCTTGTTGTCCCCACTGCCGCCCTTTTGTTTGAAGCATTGATGACTAAACTTATCTTTGTCCTGCGCCCCTTGATAATCGGAGATCTGGAAAATAGGAAAGCGTATGGTAGCGACCATTTTGGTATATTTTTTGGAGTCTTATGAAACAACTTTAAATGGAAGATAATTGATGCTATACTGTCAGGCATACTTGCAGAATATTAGACATTTGTTTTTTATTTTTTTATTTTTATTATCTTGCCACACAGAATAAATTACAAATAGAATAGAAAAGATAAAAGCTAATTAATATTAAATTTAAAGTGAACATACAAGTTGGAAGGAGTGACTGTGGCGAGGAAAACTCCGAGAAGCAAAGTTTATGAGGAATAGAGATTCCCCCCATACGAATCTACAATAGTTTAATGGCCTGGCACTCACGAATCTCCTGTAGCTCAGTGGTAGAGCATCCCAATCAGTAATCGGTAGGTTATCTACAAACGGTTAGTGTTCTTCCAACATCCCAAGTGGTTTATCATGCCCATGAACCATAGGAACTCGTGGTATGTTACTTTTATATAATCCAGAAGACGCACGAAATTTCCATGAGTTTACTGGAACAATAAACCATAGCTGATTGACCAATCGGAGTACACGCATTGATGTTGTTATTATATAATGTTGAATAAATCACATCATTCATTTACCACGCTCAAAAATTTACCATCTCACTTTACTGTCATCGCGACAATTAACTATAAATCACCAAATGCAAGATTTTACAACTGGAAAGAGTTAAGTACTGAAGCTCGATTAGACTGCGAGAAGTCTCTAATTTCGAGGATGGATTGCCTGGCGGGCGAAAGACGCGCGCGAGCGTGCCTTTTGCCCGCCCCACAATCCATCGCCGAAATTAGAGACTACTCGCAGTCTAGCAAATGCAAGATTTTACAGGGAACGTATTAATGTACAACTTGAAAGAGTTGGAATAATACATACATACATACATACATACATACATACATACATACATACATACATACATACATACATACATACATACATACATACATACATACATACATACATACATACATACATACATACATACATACATACATACATACATACATACATACATACATACATACATACATACATACATACATACATACATACATACATACATACATACATACATACATACATACATACATACATACATACATACATACATACATACATACATACATACATACATACATACATACATACATAAACTTTATTAAAGTGTCAAGGTATTTAGCTAAAAGCTAATTGTGGACACTATAAATAAATAAAATGAATACAATATAAATATATGTAAAAATATTAAAAATGTAGTCTTAAAATATCATTAATATATAAAATGACATCAATATATAAAATTATTACAATCGAATAGAACAAACAAACAAACAGACAATATAGGGCAAACATATAAGCAGCAGTCGAAACATGAATGTAAAATTCAAAAAGTTAAACAGTCTAGATAATTTAAATTAGACGAATTAAATAGAAGATATGGGAGCATACCCCCAATACACAAGACAGCCAGACAGCAGAAGCCACTATGCGTACCCACCAATCTAAGATGAGCACGCACAGCAGCCACACGTACCGTCCAGCAAGCCAGATACATTGAGAGCACGCACCCCTTTCCTGAAAGCCTGAAGACTGGTCTTACTACGTAGTTCCTGGCTAATCTTGCCCCATATGTGTGGGCCTAAATATCTAACACTGTGCTTACCATACTTAACAGTATTGTATCTAGGAACAGGAAAATCACTTATTACATACATGCTCTGGAGCTAGTGAATTTTTAACCTTATACATTAAAATTAGTATATCTTGTAACCGTCTGTTCTCAAGACTGGAGAGTCTACCCTTCTCTAAGAGTTCCTCATACGTAGCATTCCTATCATTATATATAGCACGTAATGCCCGTTCTTGTACTCTTTCTAATTTTCGTGCATCTGAAGCTTTGCAGAAATGCCACACTATGTGACAATATGTTAAGTTAGGTAAAATTGCCGATTTATATAATTGTAACTTGGCTTCTCTGGGAATCATATTTCTAAGACGTACTAAAACACCAACTTTCTTACTTGCCTTTTTGCATATATCACTTATGTGAGCACTAAAACTAAGTTCATCATCTAATGTTACTCCTAGTAACTTCAAGTCTGGTAATGATTTAATAACCTGTTCATCAATCTTGACATTGATAGATGGACTGTCCTCATTTTTGTTCTTCCTGCCTAATAACATTAAATTGTACTTGTCATAATTTCCCTTCAAAAAGTTATCTTTGTACCATTTTGATATAGTGTGCCCCCCATTAGTTAAAAGTTGTTCCACGCAGTCAACTGAATACCCCTTTACATAAAGCTGATGATCGTCAGCGTACATTGACAAGCTTGCCTGATTATTTACTATATACGTCATATCATTTTGAAAAATGTTCCACAGTAGGGGTCCAAAAGATGACCCTTGAGGGCATCCTCTAACAGCATCCTTCCAACTGCTAATAACTCCATTGAGTTTAACTCTATTTGTGAAGTACTGTAGCTCAATAAAATGTTTGAATATCGGTGTACTTGGCGTTACTGCTGAGGTTACGTAAAGGCCTTAATAGCACTTTTTGGAGGAGTAGGAACGAGGCTATGGCCATGGGGCGGTGATTCGCCATTAGGTATTCCTTCTGTTTACCCCGGCCAATCTGTTTTGTAGTTGGGGGAGCAGGGCCAGGGGTGACGCAGTGGTGAGAGTACCCGCCTCCCACCAAGGTGGCCTGGGTTCGATCTCCCGAATTCAGCGTCACATGTGAGCATGGATCGTAAAAAGATCCATGATGCGAGTCGAGTTTGTTGTTGTTTCTCGTCTTTGTTCCGAGAGGCTTTTCTCAAGTTACTCCGGTCTTTCCCTTTCCTCAAAAACCAACAGCTCTAAATTCCAATTCGATCTGGATAGTGCACCCAGTTAGCACCATGTGCGCTACATTCAGTTGAAATATGACATAATTTTTATTTCATTCATATTAGGTTAGGGGCATTCAATGGTCCATCTTGCAGTCTGAAATCCCTGTACAAAGCCGTCTCGATTTCTTTTTCAAACCTGACAACGGCTTGCGCTCGCAGAAAAATTGTGGTCTCACCGTCTCTTTCAATCTCGAAATTATCACTTTGCACCCCTTCGAGACCTGTGATCTATATAAGCTACTCGCATAAGGTTCTTAGGCGTCTGAGATTGGCCTTGCGCTGGCCTCATGTGTGTGCATGCTGGTAAGTGAGAATCCTGTTACTCATGAGAATGGTATCTGGGCGCGGACCCTCAGAACTGGCCAGCCGGTGACTGCCAGTCCAGGCATTTTGTCAACAGTGATGCACCAATTTGGAGCATTGATTAATTATTCGCCTGTTCTTCGAATTCGTTTTCAAATGCCGCATTCCACTTCCAATTGAGCCCTTACGAAGAAGAAGTAGAATTAGCCCTTCAGAATAAATTTCTCTAACAAACTGACCAGGAGACCTGGTAAGCTAGTTCTGTGAAATGAAAAGCACCCGCAAAATCTTCTTATTAGTGTGAAAATATTAATTATTCGCGCGCAATTAATCCCCTCTTCCCCCATCCTCAGAAAAAAATAACAAAATAAAATAAATAAATAAAGAGAAATAAGTTGAAAACCCTTCCTTTTTGAAAACAAGGGATTTCTTACAGCCATTTCTTTAATATCTGCATCTACCCTTAAGATACACTTTTAATAACTTAAGGCCCCAGGTTAAGACAGGAAAAAGTTAAAGGTGAAGTCTGTTACCTGTAAATAGATTATTGTTTTTGTTTTGTTTTGTTTTTATTTTGTTTTTATTTTTAATCAACGGACCGTTTCCATAAAAAAAATGTAAATTACAAGAACATTTCACACAAAAACTTAATTAAAACCTAATCATTCAAGTTAATCTCAACCATGGCCGATTCTTCATCGCTCGATCCCGAACCGTCGGCATATCCTTGAGACATGCGTCTCTGTTTCTTCATCTTTCCACGAAGGTAATCTTCCTGTTCGTCAATATCGTCATCCTTTGAGTCTGCAAAAGCATTTCCAGGGAATCCTTGCGAATCTTCCTTCACCGCTGCAGCTGTTGAGTCCCTGTCAGCTTTCGTAATTCCTTCCTCCATTTGACTTATAGGATCTTCAGTCTCCAATATTTTCTTCTTAGTAGCACTGCAACGAAATTGAAGAAATCGTATATTAGAGCGGTTTTCAATTGAGTGTCGTAAAACCAAAACCAAAGCAATTACTCCAGCCAATCAAAACAGAAATAAGCAGTGCAATGAGCCAATCAGAATACGAAGCTATTACATGCAGTCGGTGTAAAGCGCGGGAAAATACGCGCGTGCAAGTCACGATTGGTTTGGATTTTGCTTCTCATTGGTTGAGAAAGTGGCGCGAGTTTTCCTGGCCAATCACAGAGCGAAGTGATGCAAAACCAAAGCAAAACCATAATTACTTTCGACACTCAGTTGAAAACCGCTCTAGAGAACAGGGCCCAGTTGTTCGAAGCACGATTAAGCTAATCCCGGGTTAGAGCGAACTTTGAGTCCAGTTTAATTAATGTTCAATAAAAGCATTTCCAAAAGATTTTCATCCTGAAGTTTTTATTGGAATTCAACTTTACTTTAAACGTAAAATTTGATTTACAAAACTTTCTCAACGAGCGAGATTGAGACTTCGGTTAACTCTTATTCCTGGGTTAGCGTTAATCGTCTTTCGAACAACCGGGCCCAGAACATTAATACTGTATTAGGGCCTGAAAGTTTTAAAGGAATTCTCGCGTTGTTTCCTTTTGAGGTACTTCCTCAATAGAGCCACATTAGTTACTGTCGCCATAACGGGTCAGAATTGTACTGAGAGTTTTCCATTCGATGAAATCTCGAAACGAAATAAATGGGACGGCAATTTCTGGGAAAAATTACTCACGAGAAAATGTCGAAAACTATTCCGATGCAGAGATGCGAACTATTCAATTTGAAAACTGAATCCACAAATTCTGCCAAGAAAATTAGTGAAAGGAAATCTCCTGGATATACAATGCAAGTTTGTCTTTGTGGAGCATCAGGACTGGAAGTAAAATTCTATTCCATTCGTCTTCAGCCGTTATCGGAAAATGAAATTGAATTTCTTGTCGAGTGAATGAGCCACCCTGGACACGCTTTGTAGGAATGTTGAGTGCAGTGAAATCAACCAAAATATTAAAATTAAAACACGTCAAATAACTTTCCATATAGTTGACCTGCAATACTTACATTAACATGGCTACCGCCCAACACAGACCAGCCACAGCGAGCAGGCCTAGCACAGTGAGACACACCACACCCGCTACCATGGGAGCAGTCAAACACCGGTGTCTGCCTACTCTGTGAAAATGGACATGGGGGCCAGCTCCGAACATTCCACCATACAGGCGATTACTTTCTGCGAAGAAACAAAGACACGAGCTTAGCGAGTTTTATAACTGGACTAAGCTGATCGCTGAAACGAAGGCGCAAGCACAAGAAAACACTGAACAAACAGGAAATCTTGGAAAAACACCTAGTTCAAATTTTGACCTGTTTGAATTTTGGTAATACAGTAGACTGCTAGCAGTCCCTTTCAGGAGAGATGGGTTGTTGGAGCTCACGCCAATAGCGCAATTCAACGAAACCTGAAGCCTCTTTGCGCATTTTTCTCCTCGCTCTAGTCTCATCAACTGTTGCTCACTGCACTGTTGATGGATTGCGCTTCGACCATCCAAAAAGAGGCCGCCAACAGTCTAACACTTGTAATCGGACAGGCCGCTAAATCGGACAGTTTTGCAGCCAATAAAAATTAAGCACTTCATGTCATTAGCCAATAAACTTTAACTATTTAGCCCATGCTTGCCAATCAAAATCAAGAAAAAATTCTTAAGTGAGCAGGTTGACAGGCCCAGATTGACTAAATTACCATTGGTCCAATGATTTTTATCCAAATATGTTTTCCTTAGATTTTGACAATCTTTTGACAATCTTTGACTTAGAAAGCCTTGAAATGAAAGAAACTATACAGTTGTTGAAGTTGAAAATATGCTGAGTCTCTTGCAGTTTGTTATTGGCACAATTAATTGGCAATTGGACTTCGTGCCGTACAATTTAGAGGTAACCGTGCTCGTAACTTCAAATCAGCCTCGGCCAATTCGAAATCACTCGCCAGATTACTCCCTGAATTGTACTCCACTCATTCCTATTATGATAACTTATTGCTGAACTGATTTCCTGAGTTCACATTGTTTAAGTCTCCTTTAAGAAACACACCCCGCAGCTCCAATCGTTACAGTTACATCTACACAATAACAAAAAATACAGTCACACAATAACAAAAAATACAGTCACACAAAAACAAAAAATGCGGGTCATCCGACTCGGTTTTGAGTTACAGGCACTTAAATCCAAAATTAAGGGTGTTTCTAAGAGGCTGTACTGTTGCTATGGTAGCCTTATATGTCAAAACAGTCACCACAACTTGTTGAAAAATAATGGATAAATTTTTTGATACCAAGTTCAAGGAAACAAACGAAAAATTGTGGGAGTATCGATCCATCAAAGAGTTGGTGTTTAAAAATAATGAAACCATTTTGAGCCACCAGGGCTGAGTTGCTCGAAGCATCGTTAGTACTAACCATTGGTTACGATGTGTTAAAACCTATAGGTCGTCATGGTATTTATCCCTGGTTAGCGCTAGGCATGCTTCGAGCAACTGGGCCTGGTGGTGGTGGCCGCACTTGGGGAGCTCCCGACAGTCCTGAAGACGCCCAGGAGCAAACATCAAGCCTTCTTACACGGGGTACTCACCAGCCATTACTTGAGGGCCTTTGATTATTGGCATCATTCTTGGACATTTTATCTTGTGTCCGTCAAATGACTTTAGTTTTAAGGTGTCTCTTATGAAATACTTCAGTGTTTGTTTAGTGTCATGGTTACAGTCCAGAGGATTGTGACTTATGAACCTGGGCAAAATAAAAGAACAAGAGCTATTAAGTTTTGAAAAGTAACCAACTTTAGGGAGTGCGCTACGAAAAGATCTTGGTCTCATTTTTGCCTTCATTTTTCTCTTCGCAATAAAGCCCCCTCGACGAATTCAGGATTAAACGCCCAGCGACATAGCTACCCGTTACTGAAGAATCGCGCTACTTTCACTTACAATCTTTCCAGATTCTCGTACGCTTTCACGTCGTTTTCATGAATGGCCTTCATGTTTCCATAAGTCAAGTCCCTGTTGAGAAAAAAATTGATGCAAAAAGTGCAAATAACGCTTTCTCCATTTGCATCCCAACCTTTCTTTACTTCATTTTCTATCTTAACTTGTTCAAAGTTCAAATTCTTAACGATTGATCGCATTAACTTTTCCTGTCCTCTAATGACCCAAAGATTGGAAGAAGATAGAAAAAAAATTATTCAAACTCCCTTTTTTCCGTTGATTTACTTACAGAATTCTCACTTTCGACGCAAAATCGAACACGGGGAATTTTTCCATATCCCGACATCTTACCACAGAAAAGTCATCCGAACAGTCACATTGCAAGGGACACTCATCCTTCGCTTGTGCGAAAGATGACAAAATCACCCAAATCAGCAAAATGCTTAGTTTTTTCCACATCATCTCAAAATAGGACAAAAGCACTCATTGATAACGAACGATGCTACAGCGATCAAACAAGAATGATAATAGGGAATTGTGACGTCATAATTTACATGCAGAACGCATGCGCGTAAGAATTCAGTGTGACTTGATAATAAGAAAAACACCCCTAAGACTTCTAAAAGAAACGCACACAGGAGCAATTTTCCAAAAGGTATCATTGAATGTTTGCAGTAACCCTAATAAGGGGAACTGTAACCTATCTACCCAAGGTTGATTCTTGCTTACTAGCTAATCAAACAAATTATTCAATTATAATGCCTTCTAATTGGACCGAAAACTAACAAGCCTAGGGCCGGTGTTTGACAACTGACACGTTTAATTGAAAATGATGGCATCGCTAGTGCGAGGTGAAAACAAGCTTGCAGCCACTGGCACTCATGTGAAGCAAGAGGTAAACGTGTCGCAAAATATAAAGGTCACGAGATTTTAAAACATGACGTTTCCACGACCGAAAGTATAAGCTGTAGTTGCAAGAGTGTCGACGCGTGTGATTTTACCGCGCGGCTTTTGCAAACCTGCTCGCACCAGTGTAAGCAAAAAGATTGCTTTTGTAGCCGCGTCTTGATAAAAGCGAAGAAAAACTTCACATTAACTTTCTACTGGGTCCATTAGTAGTTTGTTGGAATTCAGCCTCTAATCTGGGACAAAGTTTCAACTAGGTGATCCGCTATTCGCATGCTCTTGCCTGGCTATAGACCCCTTTCAGTTAATTCCCAATCTGGAGGGCAAAACAAAAAGATTATTTTGCATTTGAAAGGTTTGTTTCTCCCAGGAGAGAGAAAAACCATTGTTTTGTCCTCCAGATTGGGAATTACTGAAAGGAGTCTATTCTCTTGTCTCTGTTGTATTCTCTCAAGTCTTTATCCAACAAAGCAAAGTAACCCATCTAATACAAGCACCGTTATGGCATTAATGCACTTCAGAGAAAAAAAATTGATGAAAATGCAGGTATTTTTTTAAATTTCAATCAATTTTTCCTCCTTTTAGACTGCTTTCAATCATAAGATGAATTGAACTCTCCTGAAGAGTTAACTCTTTAGACCCAGAAAATACTGGATTATTAGCCATGCTGTGGAAACATTACCCACTTTCAATAAATTTCATGTCCATTAAAAGGAAGCTACATTTCGGAAAACCACATAAGAACGCAACCAAATTGTTCCGAGACTTGCACCAACAATTTTGTTTGCGTGTACGATGTGCCCGGCTTCAACAGTACCACCGCGCTGCTATTCGGGATTAGATACAGACGTTTAAATTCATTATTATAAAGAAAAGTTAACTATAAATGACTTAGCCGTATTGCTTCAGACTTAAAGCCTGCGTAGTAAGAGTTTCTACCCAAAAGCCACACGGAAACGGTGCTACGCAGGCTGTCAGACTTTCAGTGAAACAACAATTAGAAAGTGTTTTTATCTTGACATAACTGATGTCGGCATCCGGGAACCGCAAGGACCCTGGGAGCGTGGTTGGTGATGTCAGTTGGTGTCGATGAAAGCCACCCAATAGTTAACAATTATCCCCCGAAATCGCGCGGACTATCTCCTGATACTTAACCGACGAGGCCGAAGCCCGAGTTGGCTAAAATCAGGGGATATTCCGCAAGATTGAGCAGGATAATTGTTTTATTATTCAACACGCTGATGAAAAAGCACAATTTCAAAATAATAATAAAATAATAATAGTAACTGTTATGACGTCATTGTTAAGTAATCAACGTAATTAATGCAATTAGCGCGATTGAATTGTGACGTCACAAATCCCTTATCATCATTCTTGTTTTGATCGGTGCAACATCGTTCGTTATTAATGCGCGGTTTTGTACTATTTTGAGATGATGCGGAAGAAGCTAAGCTTTTTGCTGATTTTGGTGATTTTTTCATCTTTCGCACAAGCGAAGGATGAGTGTCCCGAACAGTGCGTTTGCAGTGAGGATTTCTCTGTTGTGAAATGCCGTGGAATGGAAGAGTTTCCGGTGTTTGACTTTGCTTCTAAAGTAAAAACTTTGTAAGTATTTAAAAAACGAGTTACCGGGCTGACTGCAACTTGACTTGACTTGACTTGACTTGACTTGTAGTCAGCTTACTGTTGTTGATGCACAGTTAAATTGTTTCTTGACTAGCAGGAAATTTACAAGTGATTGAAACACGCCAAACAAATCTCTTAGCAGTGGTCAGACAATTTTAAAGAGACTAGTTTACTTTTTAAGAGAATAATGCATCTCGGAGTAGAACAATTTTTTATTAGGCGATAAGGGAGCGACGTCAGCTTATAAACTGTACTTCTCATGTGCAGTCGCGAACAGTTTGCATTCAGTGTTAGAAGGAGCTTTCATGGTTTTTAAGATCTTTAGGAGGCAGATAGATAGGTGTAGAATTATGTTGTCTGATTCGAATTACAATGATCAGTGAAAGAGAGCGGATTTTCTGTCTGAAAGTTTGCAGATTGAAATTTGAATCGCTCATTTACATTGTTAAGTTCGAAATTGTACAGCACGAAGCGGTAAAAGCGTCGCATGAGGTCTGGAAAATCGCGGAACAACACCAAAACAACACGCACTCTAAATTCGAACCTTATTGCTTATGATCCTTGCCGTTACCAAATAAACTGGACAACTCGATTAAAAAAGAAAATTACTAGGTTAATTTTTATTTTATTTTACCTGTCGACAGGGATTTGACCCACGGGAAAATAAAGACTATACATGAAAAAGATGTGAAGGTCTACAGCAACCTGGAAAGATTGTAAGTGAAAAGTATGCAGTGGTGAGAGAGCTGCACGGAGGATTGTCCAGTGTTTTGGACGTAAATTAAAATATTCTGTGAAAAACTCAGATCCTTTTTTTTAGGTAATTTGCTTTCATGACACAGTTGTTGTCAGTATAATTCAACATTGTGCAAGTTTTCGAGAAAAAACCCAAACAAGCAACAACCAATATAAGTGGTATTTCTAAAACGTGCTTCCGAACAAATGAATTAAAACGATGAAGGCAAAAAGATACAAACAAGGTATCAATCATCAACACACAAAGGAGGAAAAGTGCAAACAGCAACAAGTAAACAAGGCATGCTGGCCCTAACTGGTTTGAACAAGATTAACACACCAAGGTGTGTTTAGGTGTGACGGGGTGATCTCAAAACGAAACGCAACTGCGGGGATTTTTGCTTAAAACAGCGTTGGAAATGAGGCCTTGATCGATTTGCTTTGCTCCATGACGCCTGTCTTTTGGTGAAACCACTTCTGGTCACGTTATCGTTCGTCTCGGTTGCTTCACTGAAATGATGTTCGTGAAAGCCTCGGATAGCCCTGACTGATTGTCAGGTGAATTATCGGGGCTAGCAGCTGTGTCTCCACGCGCCATGTCATTAAGCCCCCTGCTCTGAATACCTGGAAAATAAAACCAGAACTCTTTACCATTCACTCTTGGCGATTTTAATAGCTTTACTTCGCAGTGGTGTAAACAACCTAACAAAATCTGCTTCTTTTACCTTAGGTTTATCAGTCACAACCCTTTGGACTGTGACCATGCGACTACTCATACCATGAAATACATCCTGCGAGAAAGGACTAACCTGAAGTCTTTTGATGGACACAAAATAAAATGCCAACACAGGACGCCTAAATTTTTTGAGAACTCACACATGATGAAGGGTAAGTTCTGATCTAGTCTATATACACTTCTTGTGGTTTGAATATTTTAATAGTTCAGATAATTTCAATTCTCTTATTGTGCAAATTTGACACATATTAGGGCCGTTTATACGAGAGAAAATAAGCCGCGGCTTACTCTGGCCACGGCTTACATAAGACGCGAACACTCCGTATAAATGGTACAAAATTTACGTTCACGGCTTTCTCAAGCTGCGGCTTATCCTGGCCTAGGAGCTTTTCACTCGTATAAACGGTTGCTTTCGCGTCTTACGTAAGCCGCGGCCAGAGTTAAGCCGCGGCTTATTTTCTCTCGTATAAACAGCCCTACTGTCGCTTGGAAGTTGAAAGCGCTACTCAATGACTTCTGCAAATCAATCGCATCAACTTCTAAAGCACTGGAAAACTCAAAACTCCTGGAAAGTCTTCAACTTATCGGAATCAACTTATCCTCTCGCTTCACATTTACAGCCGGCGGCCTGGTGCATCATGGGGCGGCATGGGCGTGGCCAAGTGTTCATTTGCACAGCCTGTACGGTCATTCATCGACTCCTGGTATTGTGGCGGGTATACTATTTATAACAGTATTGAGCCTGATTGCTGTGACTGGTCTTTGTTGGGTTGTAATAAGGAAAAGGCGCAAAATGTCCAGGTTAGAAAGAACTCTGCTTGTCCAAATCGATTAGCTGAAGATTGTTTGTAACTACTCTTTCCGTTCCACCTAGGAAAACATTACGGTGGAATATTAAAATAGTGGTAGTGATTCGGAGGATTCTTTATCCCAGTGTTCCACTGTTTTAGCAATTAATCGTAGGTGCAAAAAACTTCTCTCTTCGTGTCGAGCCTCCCCAGTGATATTTAAGACTGTTAGCTTAGTGTCTCTCGCTGTATTTATCTTCGGATCCAAGCAGTTTTGAAAAGGAAAATAATATTTCTTTTGGAAAAAAGCCATTCCCAAAGTCAATCTCCCCGAAATTAAGCACCTGATAAGATCCTCTGGATATGGATACATTTAATCCAATAGTTGCACTCGAAATATTTATCAATTTTCCAACTTTTTTCCTGTAATCGTTGTTAACTGCAGCAGCACTGATGTGATGCAAGGCTCTAACACGGGTGATCCCGCGAGTCAAATGGAGGAAGGATGCGCGGTAAAAGAAACCGACTCCATTGCTGAAGCGTTGATGGAAGGCTTGAAGAAACAGAGACGAAGCTCGCAAGGATTCCCGGAAAATGACATCGTGGACTCAGAAGATGGAGATGCTATGGAGCAAGAGGATTACCTACGTGAAAAGATGAGGAAGCAGAGGCGTTCGTCTCAAGGATATGCCGACGGCTCGGGATCCAGCGACGAAGAATCGGCCATGGTTGAAATTCACTTGAAGGAGGATCCCTACTCCACTGGAAATTAGCTTGATGGAAAATGTTTTCTACTATGCGCAACTGACGTTTGGTTTTATGCTCTTTTTATCCGTTTTACATTGGGAAGTTTATTGACTAAATAACTTGTTGAAGACACCTTGTAAATATTACAAAACACTAAGGTCGTGATCTGAAAACCAACGTTTGTAAATACCTCTTTTGAAAATTTGCAACAATATTTGTTTTACACATTTTTAAATGTATGTAGATATGGACTCCCTCTCCATTATTCTAACCTTATGAAGAGGTACTTTTTCATGTTATCTTTGTGTAATGTAAATGCTCCTGACGCATGTTTGTACCGTGTCAGGGTAAGTTCAAGCGGATTGGTTCAAAACAGAAATCTTGCCCTTTCGCTTTGAGGTGCTCTTCACTGTGCTTTAAAAAGATAAGTGGCTAGAATTTCGCAGAATTTAAGGTCAGAAATTGTTGAAACCAGTTTCTCCAGCTTTTCTCTATTTGATTCTTATGTGAGCTATAAGTTACGTTTTTGTGATATATGTGTTTTAAAAAAATAAATATTTAAGAAGTCCAACTATGCTTGTTTTCTTGGGACTGCGAACAAGCCCCAACTCGAGAGAGAGCAGCGTGGAGTTGGTATTCCATTTTGCCATGTGGTCTTGGTTATACAATAATTGTTTATTGCGTTCATTTAAGCCTGGTTTCCATATGATCGCAGACGATCACGGTTCGCAGATCGCAGATCGCAAAAGTTCGATTCTGCGATCGTCTTCGATCATAGATCATCATATGGTAACACACTTCTGCGATCGTTTGCGATCCTGCGATTAACTGAACGCCTACATTGACCACAGACCGTACTTACGATAGTTTCCCTGACGGAAGTGTATGCTAAAGCTTAATTTTGCGATCGTTTGCGATCTACAATTTGGCCAAAAGTTGTTGGGACACCTTCCCCTTTTTCGCTCTAAAACCACGATTTAAAGTATGTCCTTTACGTTTTGGAAAAAAAGACCAATGGAAGCCAGTGTAATTGACCCCCCCCCCTAGCAATGTTAAAATGCAATTGACCCCCCTCCCCTAGCAATGTTGAACCTTCCTCGCGTGTGTTTTTTATTAGGGAGCTTTAGCAACGACGACGGCGACGGCAACGAAAACGTCACTTCAAAAAGAACTCTCGTTTTTGTAACGCTTTCGTATTATCCAATTGTTTAACTTGGAAAATACTGGCGAACTATTCAGGGACTAAATTGTTATGAACGCCGTTAAATAAGGAAAAGAAAGAGAACTTTACAGTCACACGCTCCCGTTCTCCAGAAAACCTAAAATTTGGTCATTCACGTTGTTGTTTTGCAGAGGACGGGAAAAGAAATGTACCAAATGAAAACGCACGTGCAAGCCATTGTTTTTGCTCATTAAGGCTATTGTTGTGCGCTCGTTGCCGTTGCCGTCGTCGTTGCTAAAGCTCCCTATTATGAATGTCGCGAAGCAACGCTCCTTTCTTATGGGATTGCAAAGCGGAAAAATTGCCAACGTACGTTCACCATGTCAGTGTTTGTTGTGTAATTGAACCAAAAAGAAAATGAAGCTATTCTGATGACCTCAATGGTTTTTTCGCCAGACTTTCGTGGTGGTGGTCTAAATTTCTCATTTGAATTGTCCAAGATTCAATCTCGACAGAATAAAAAGAGAAATAAAACCCCTCCCCCCAAATAAATGATGAATTCGCGCTCATCCAAAATGTGCCATTTTCTTCCATCATTGAAATGGGGGGGGGGGGGGAGGGGGAGGGATGATCTAAATTCCTCATTTGGATAGTCCAGTTTCGAGTTCGCCGGACCGCTGAATAAAGCCGCGGCTACACGAGCGATTTTTTGCTTGCGATGGTGATGCGATTTTTTGTAAATTGTCGTGTCGCCGGCGCACGATGAAAATCACCCGTGTAGCCACCCTCGCACAGGTGATGCGACAGCTCAAAAATCGCAGAAAAAGAATCGCGAAAAGTTAAACTCATTCAATTCTCGCGATTTTTTCTTGCGACTTTTTGCTGTTGCGTTGCAAGTCAGGGGGCTACACTTGCGATTTTCATCGCGCGCTGGTGACGCGACAAAATTGAAAAAATCGCATCACCGCGCGAGCGAAAAATCGCTCGTGTAGCCGCGCTTAAAAGTATTGAGAACGGATTTGCACAGCGTTAGCCTCGACCAAAAGTAAAATATTTACAAATTCCAGCGAGAAGATGACCTGTTTACAGCTCTGTCTATCGTTTAATTTTCAAATGTGTGGCACCTTGCCGCCGGTATTTGTGAATATTTTACTTGGCGAACCAAGGGTCACGAGACGCGAACGACACAATGTCGGAAATGGCCGCAATATTACTTCGGGCACACAAAGAGAGGCTAGGAAATGATCCGACAGAAGCAAAAGCAGTAATCTTTCAATTTTGTGTCGTCCAAATGTAACTCCTCGCTTGATTTCTATTGTTAAAATGTCCGATTATGAAATTTTGGATGTGCCAAAGACAGCAACCGAACAAGATATCAAGAAATCGTAAGTTATGCACACGTCTTGTTTTGCAGACTTTGTTTATTACATTGCTTATGTGCCATCCCTTCCTGTTTGGAACCTTCACTGTACGTACTCACTGTACGCCCTTAGAAAGCTTTAAAAACCCGTGCTTTGCGTTCGTTGCGTGCTGTCAAAAAGCAGTGCAGTTTGCATGAGCTTTTCTAGAAGGCCAATGAAGCACATTCATGCATGCTTTGCATCGTGTTTCGACTTTGTTTACTCGACTGCCCCGTAAACTAATGTTGATGTTGTCGTTGAGTGCTCTGTATAATCCTCCCAATATGTACTGTGGCGCAATTACTATTGTACACGTAAGCTTATTCATTTTACTTTTGAAATCAGGTTTCTGATGTCGATGTATTTTTTCTCTCTCACGACATAATATAAATGGTAAATGGACTTGTTTTAAGCACGGTTTTTAGTGAAGATTTGAGCTCGACAAGTAGTTAAACCTTCCCTAGTTTGGTAATTCATCAATTATTGTGTCACGCCGGCCATACGTGTCGTAGAATCTGGATTATTTCAGCAAACAAATAACGTGTAAATGTTCTTTAGGTCCTGAGATTTATAAGCACTGATATATTGTTTTTGCTCCTCAAGTGTTGTGGTACTACATGTAACAACTTGGTTCGTTGTTTGTACAAAAACTTGCGATAATTATTGTGCGGCTATGGGAGCTTACACTGTAGCAACATTTAAGGGGAAATTATGTTAACTCTTGGATGTTTCATGTGACTCCAGCACAAAAGGGTGATCATAATTATGCATATATATGGAACTCATAACAAATTCATTTGAACTTGAACAATTTCTAACCAGGAAGTGCTGTATTGGTATGGCTAAAATGGCCAAGAAACAATTTAAGATTGAATCCACCAGAAGTTCGAGTAACAAGTGGACAAAAACCTAGTACCAAGATTAATTTCATCGTATTGCAAACTTCTGTATGACTGTTTTAAAATATCTTCTCAAAAAATCATTTCTAGCAACCAAACGTCGAAAATGAATGTTGAAGTAACGTATTCATGAAACACGTGAAAGTACTGGTGAAATGAAACTGATGATGAAATTTTGCCTGTGTTTGCACAAGTTCTCTAAACTTTGAAATTATTTTCTCTTGTTCCCATGGGAAATTGTTTTCGGTGTTATTTCAGGCAATTATCTATGTATTAAGCTTTAAGAAAATGTAAAAATGACTGTAAAATACTTAAAATTATTCTGGTACCAGGTTTTTATCCACTAAAACCTGAAATTGCTTGATTTTCTAGCAGATTTTGTCTTAAGTTGTTGTGGCTGTGATCATAATTCATGCAAAAGCACTGAGTGTTCACTTGGGGCCTTTGGTAATGATTAGGAATGTTGATGTCTATATATAGGCAGTGTAAGCAGGTGACCATTAGTTGCAGTGTCTCCCTTAGTTACTGGCAACTCAGTCTTGTTGACAGAACCTAATGCCGTAAACTTAGGTAGAATGTGGCAGATGAAAACGTTTACTTACTAAACTATTGTAGCATGAAGTGATAGCTTACATCAGTGGGTTCAAAGGTGAAAATAAAAATGTGGGCAGGAATCATGGTAATAGAATTAGTAATTTCTTTTTTTTTTAATGAATTTTTCCCAAATTAATAATTCCACTTCCTCTCAATGGTTTGTGGCATTGTTCCTGCAGTGGGTCCTGTAGCCTCTCTGATCTTGTTATTACTGGTCATACACAACCATTGGTATGTACAGTCAAACTTTGATCATCTGGACCTTGATTATCCGGATTTTTCGATTATCCAGACTTGCTTAGCTGGTCCCAGTTTTTTCATGAATATAATTAGATGTATGTAAGATCTGCAGCAAAACTTTTTCCCTTCAAATTAAGTAATGAAACTCTTTTCAAACTGAATTTGTTTCGCTTCAAAACAAAACTGTACACGTTTTGAGCTCATGCACCGTACCACTGCAATGCATTTCACTGAGCTCTGATTTGCTCAGGGTGTTCTTTGTTTCCAAGTGAAATTTCATGCTCAACTTGTTCAGTCATTCAGTTTTAGTTTTGACATATTAATATTCATATTTTTCGATTATCCGGACTCTTGATTATCTGGACTGTTCATCTC
>JAEMWC010001760.1:0-52500 GCA_016490735.1 Pachyseris speciosa
TACCTTGCTTGTCCTGTTCATCTGTGTCAGAATCTAAGTCAGCCAAAGAAGGTTTTTCGTCACTAATAGCTGTTGCTCTTGATATCAACACCAGACCTGCTACAGGATTTAGTTCCATCTTTCCCAACGGTAAAACACTTCCTGTCAATATCAAATGTGTTCTGTGTTATGCACAATTTTATTAATTCTGTCAGTATTTCAATGTATGGAAAAAGCAAGCTTAGTAATATTATTACCATCAAACTTGATACTCCACTGTATCAAAAGCCCATTTGTTGTCAAAAAGAAACTTTTTAAGTCTTCTGGCAGGATACACATGTTTTTCTGTCAACCAAAAGGGAGTACATGTACATGTAGATTGTTAACATCACATCAATGCAAGTATGAAATTAATTGAATGATGCATTCACTGACTGACTAAATGACTGACTGTCTGACTGACAGTCACTAATAATAAATGATTCACATGTTGACTAATTAATTGATTGGTTTCTGCATGGCTGACTAATTCACTGACTGACTGAAAGTTTGGTTGACCATCTGACAGTTACATGTATATTAATATTACAGGATTGATTGACTGACTGATTAATTAATTTGCTTGATTGAATAGAGGGAAGATTTCCTCCCAGCCGGATACATTTATCATTCATGCACTATTCTCATGCTATCCCTTATAATAAACATGAGCTTTGATCTGAGCGAGACAAACATACTCGTCCATCCTTTAAAAACACACCTGTTCCCATGTGAATATGATGTGCTTCTCGGCCGGTTGTCTGTCCAAAAGACGAACATCTGTTACGCCAGGCTTCTTCTCTGAAAAATTATAATTCGTTTAAACCTCTGAGTGCGACAGTGAGTTCAATGATTCATGCTCTAAACATGCTGTTCCCTTGGCCACTTCACGGACATGTTTGCAGATGTAGACCTACGATGCGTTAATTTCTTTCATTTTGACAAATAAATTTCTCTTACATTGTTTCTATAATCAGTGAATAATTAATTCATTGTCTGTAGACTTACCTAGAGATCGAACGACTCCTAAGGTCATAGAATCAAACAATTCTCTCACTTTACTTTGCTCACTCAAGGACGCCATCTTGAATCCATGGAGACTACAAACTTAACTTCAGTGGGGAGGGGTAGATAACCGAGAAAATTTGCTTTTGGTTTGAAACGGATTTTTTTTGCTAAGTTGTTTCCAAACATAGTTTAAGTAGTAAAACAATTTTTTTTGATGCAATCAAAGAAGTTTAGAGAAACGAAAAACGTTTTGGATACTTCGCCTGTCAGGTCCCTTCCCTCCCCTCCCTCGGTTACGAGTGACGATGATTGCGAAAATCTGGGAACGAGGTGAAGTTTTCGTTCTAGCAAAATGGCGGCAAATTCAGACGGAACAAATGAGCAAGACATTGATGAAGAATTACTCGAAATAGTAAGTCCTATAGCACCCAGAAGCCTAAATCTAGAGAACACAAATACATCTGAAAACGACGGAAACGCAAATGAAGTTCAGGATGAAGAGGAAGGGGAAGAGGAAGAAATTAATCCGCTTTTGGAACTGAAAAAGTGCAAGGAATGGCTTCTGCAACAAAAGATCAACCACGAATCAGAATTACTCGTTCGTAAGTTGTATTATCCTTCTTGTTGTTGTCATTCCGAAGGGTGTATTTCATTTCAAAGCTTTAGTGATCTCTCTACATGTAGATCGCAGAATGCTTAAAATTCTCATCTCTGAAGTTATAATCGCATTCATTGTTATGTACACTGCACAGACCTTCCAACCTCTGCAACCCGAAACCTTGAGATCTCAAAAATTAACTGGAAAAAACCTTGAGATTTAGGTCCCAAACCTTGAGGTTTATAAAGTGTTCGAAAACAAGGAATTCTACTGACAACACTTAACACTAACAATATTAGAAATGTTCAAACAGTCATAACTTGTGTCTTTTGGCTAAAACTATAAGCTTAAAATTACTAGACAGTCTAAGATGCAATCCATGCTAGCAGATTAACTATGATTAAGAGTCACTGTTTGCATTACAAGCAACAATGGTTAGGGTTAGATGGGACGCTTTCTGGATCACTGCTTCGTTCCACCATGTTGAACATGTGCTTTTTATACGCCTTTTAACCTTTACTTCATGTAAGAACGTTGAATTGCAATTCAAAACACAAAGTGAAAGATCTTCATGTGATCTTCATACTCATGTTGTGCTCAGACTGAGACAGAAACGAAAATAAAGTAACTCAAGTTTGATTTTGGGCTGTATTTCATTAAGATTGTCATTCATTGAGGAAAACCGTGAGATTTTGAGGTTAGACCGTGAGACCTTGAGATGGGATCTGAAACCATGAGTCTCACGGCCAAACCGTGAGTGTTGGAAGGTCTGACTGTATCAGTCAATTCCAAAAGCGCCCATGCCCCCCCCCCTTCCCTGGGCAAACACCTAGGCATTTCATTTTTTTGAAAAAAGTTTGGTCAAAATTCTCTGCTGTGTTTCCAGTTTAGACGGTGAAATGCCCCACCATTAGGGCCTCAAAATAAATCATATCCCAAGTTTTAACACTGAAAATTGTTCCATTTTGGAAAGCCAACTGAACACTTAACGAAGCCTTCCAAGGGGTAGAAGTGACAAGCGACATTGCTCCAAAAACAGGCGGCAATCTTCTTCCAAAACACCACAAACCGACAGAAATTGGCAGAAAACGGGCGACATTTTGCGACAGCGACAGTTCACTTTCCATTTCTCATTGTTTTCTTTGCGACAACCCCTAATGAAGCAAATGACAGACAGACTCGTAAACGAGTGACAAGGTGACACCAGACCACCCCTTGGAATGCCTCCTTAATGGCATTCTTCAGTAAGAGGCACTCGTATGTCCTGCGAATCTAAAATCACTTACCTTTGCGAACCAAAACCAAAAAATCTGTGCACCAAAATGCCTTCTGATCTCTTTTGTCGCACTCCAAAACTTTGAGTAAAGGCATTTTGACTGTATATTAGTAAACAGTGGAAACCCCACACAGAATCTTGAAGTGAAAGGAGTGAAGCGGCTCCTGTGCTGAGTGAATGAAATTGCACACGAAAAGTGAGAAAGCCTTTAGTTGACGACTGCTGTTTAGCCGATAGTCAAATGCCTGGGTGGGACTCATGTACAGTGTAGGCTCAAATTTCCTGCTGTCTGGAGCTCCCCTCCACGCAGTCACAGGGAAGTGTTCTGCATGGCCCCCCACTCCACCCCTCAGAACAGCTTTTCAGCTTTTGAGACCATCCCCCACCCCCACCTCCCAGGAAAATACAGTGACCCTCCATAATGGCATAGGGAGTACTGTAAAGACTTGCAGATAAGCCGCACTCACACCCCCGACTTTAGCAAATCAAAATTTGGAAAAAAAATTCTCTAGTAAAAGACGAAAGAAATTCAACATCGAGTCTTAAGAAGTCTTCTGTCTTCTTATGGCACCTTTTCCAAATAATGGTCTTGCAGATAAGCCGCACCCCTGATTTTCGAATGACAAGTTTGGGGAAAAAAGGTGCGGGTTATCTGCGAGTCTTTACGGTATTCACATTTTCTGCACCCAAACATTTGGCTCTCCACAATACCACAAAAAGCTGCCAATTTTCCAGCTACCTTTGACCTAAATTGCACTTAAATTAAAACCCTTATGTTGTACATGTAAATAGGAAGACTCCAGCAACGTGAGGACCTCCAGACTTCGTTGAATGATTCCTCACAGTCGGATCTTTATGAAAGGTTTGCATACTGTACAAGTACATGTAGCTCTTTTTACTCATTAGGTCCTACTTTCAAACAAACAATTTCTGCAAAACCAACCCCATTGTTAGGTACAGCTGTACAACACAAGATAAGGTAATTAACCCAGTGTAATGGTTTGGGTATTATCATGATTTTTTGCTGTATATGAAGGAAGTGGGATTTTCAAACCTTGCAGCATACTGCATTCCTTGCTTGTATGGGCATAGATTCTATCTTTGCGTGATGACATCATTGCATGGACAACATATTAATCAAAAAAAAAACTACAGGACAAATTGCAAAAGTGATATCTCTTCATTCATTCTGCTTTTAACAATTATTGGTTCTATATCTCTTGGTCTTCAGGGGTAATCTTATAACTTTAAGTGTAATTTTATTTATCATCAATAAAGTCAGTAATATTTATTGCACAGGTAAAATTATGTTGTAGGATATCCAAGCTGCAAGATCAACTGTATTCTTTGTCCACGGCACGATCCTACAAGAAGCTTGTCTTGGATAGGTTAGTTTATGCTCATCATCATGCAAGCTATCTGAGCATGTGACTATAAGTTTTACTGATTCATACAATCATCTACTCTGAATTTTTTTTCATTGAATCTCTCTCACGAAACCAGCTCGGGACAAAGGAGAGGGGAAGAATGTGGGTTGTGAGACTCTATAATTTATTAATGTTGATTTAAATTTACTGTGGTCCACTTTGGAAACAATAATTATTCTTGTAAAACCAACCCTCTAAACTTATCAAATGTTGCATTTCTTTAAGTAATGGTCTTTTAAGGTCAAGCATCCATAATAACATGTATTGATTTATACACTATACTTGCATTTTCACTTTCATTTGCAGGCTTTTGTGTGGTGACCAGCTAATAAAAATCTTATTCCCAGATGTTGTGTCAGAGTCACCAACAGAACAACAAAGTGAAAAAATGAAGTAAGGATAACAGCGTCTGATTGAATTTATTGAGCTTTGCAGTACTTATATACATGTATCTGGGAAGAAACAAAATTAATGACTTCTGAAGGTTTTAAATTCTAGTCCCAGTTGTACCCAAAATTTAATCAAACCTCCTCAAACTGGCATAATAATCTCAGGTTTTAATCAGAAAATGTGTTTTTCTAACTGTTGATCGTTTTGATTCTTAAACCACTCAAACAAAAAACAACCCTTAGACTAGCAACATATCATTGCTATTTTATTTGAAACAAGCATATGCATCAACATCTGGAGGGGAGGGTACTAGTTGCTGGCCAATATTTAGTGCAAAGGTGAAAGTTGCATGAAGGCCAACTTGAGGGGGTGGTGATTCTCAAAACTAGACAAGAGAGGTCGAGCTAGAACAGCTAGTGAAAGTAGTTGAGGGTGAGTTCATCAAGGGTGATCAAGTTTGATACTATTGCCTATCATGTGACCTGGCTAACCCTAAACCTAGGACCTAACCCTAAGAAAGGCCTGGCTCTGAGCTAAGTTACCCCCACTCTAGAAATTGTTCTAACCCTAGAACCTTAACCCTAACCCTAGATTTGAACTATCCCTAACCCTACTTTGACGAGGGGTGTCAAAATCCCTTGTCATGTGACCTCCATTTTTCTCCCTTAATAGGCCATTTCCGAATTAATTACCTTTGGCCTCTTTTTCAAAGAGAGTCCTGGTGCTCATATATATCCTTTCATGTGACAATTCAAATATACACTGACAACTTATCATTGCTCAGTATTAATATTATATAATATACTTTATGTAACTTTGTTCTGCTGTCCCAAGTATACTATCTATCTTGTATCTAGTTTTTTGTTTTGCTGTTATAATATATAATTTTACTAAGGGGCACAATATTAGTCTACCTAGATGTGCCCCTTTCCTATTTAGTATTACTTCATTCTCTGTAATAAATAGCTATTTAAAAAATTCATTGGTAATTCATGAAGGAAATACAAAAGTAATTAATTTTTAATGAGTGTCTTTATATCTGATAAAGACACAGCTAAATTCTAGGCCAAAATAACCCAAAATCTAAATTTTAGTCTAAGAATGGAAAGATGTACAGAAAAGCTTTTTAAGCCATTCAATAAATTCACAATTCGTGTTTTATCAAGTCCTAAAACACTCGACTGCACCTCGTGTTTTAAACTTGATAAAACACTCCTGCTCATTTATTAAACATTATGTAATTAATGCTAAATGGAGAAAAAATAAAATACAAAATACAATAAGTTCATTCACATGCAAATTAAACTTGTTTTAATATGAATGGTTGACCACCAGCCTCACTTTTAAAAAGAGGCCATAGCTAATTCAAAAATGGCTATTAGGTTGTCTACACAAGAAATTCAAGATGAATATTTTGTTGTTGTTGTTGTTGTTTTTGGAGAGGAGTGTAAAGGATGGTCATGGGTATCAGCACTTTTTTTGCCAGTTTGGCCTTCTGTCCCCACTTAAGTACATGGCATTTTCAGTCACCAAAAACAGAGCTATCTTCAAACATTCTCCGGCTTTTAAAGCTGCTTGCATGGTCTTTAGAGTGGACCACCAAAATGGACCTAGAATGTAAAGTCACAACAGTCACGCTTAGCCATTACTTTCAGTGTGTCTGAGGCCAAAGCATCATTTCATTGTGGACAGCTGAAATGATTAAAAAACAATACTGTGGACAGAAAACAGTTTATTCATTTTAAGGCGAAAAACACTGTCTGAAATTTACCACATTAGTGTGGGTACAGCCTTAAAACAACAGCTCATCCCAAAAAACTGGGACTGGGACTTCAAGTTTGTCGTTTGCCCTCATGTACATGTTTTAATGTCTATGTATGTGATATTATTATTTTGAGTTAAGTATTCATGTTGTACACTTGATGGAAGTCACAAATAAATAACCATTTGATGCAATTGCATTTGTTTGAATGCAACCTTTGTTTTCAGTTCATTTGCCAAGTTGTGTGTAAAACAGAACAAGCTTAGCACTGAGATTCTTGTGGAACATGAGGTTAGGTTGTTATTTTCTCGTTTGTCAAGTCTTCTGACGTGTACCATACAGATATTTATACCCTATACAGATCTTTAAATTTCCCCCAAATTATTATAGCCATGTAATTTACAGAACATGCAATATTGCAGTCACTTAATACAGCCTGGCTAAGCTTAACAAACCCTACATGTATTTCAGGGGTTGCTCTAGACAAGACGGGTCTGCAAGAAAATTAGCCAGTCAGACTAAAGGCCATAAACAATAAGTTTTTTTGAACTTCTCCCTCAATATCTTCGCATTGCAAATTGTCACTGTGTGTTACAGGTAACCTCTGCACACAACAAATTTTCATTTTGCAGAAAATAACTATTCATCTTTTCTTAGAGAGTCTCTAACTCTTGCTGTCTTGGAGTCATTTAGGCACAGTTATTATCACCATAGTTGCTTGCCATGTAATGTACAGTTGCCAGCAAAAATGGCAGTCTTTTAATAGATTTCATTCAGTTAGCACTGTGCCAAGGTTTTTCAATATTATTGATGGCATTTTCTATTATATTTTTTATGTTAGGCTTTGTCAGAAGCACAAACCAGTTTAGACAAGCTAAAGCAACAAAGTTGTGGTGAGTGTAATTTTTAACAAAACGAGCAGTTCATTAGTGGAGCTCACCAGTGAGCTAATTACGATGTATTGACATGGGGGCTTATCAAGCAGTAGGCTAAACATACCCCCATTTTATGACAAAAATTATACCATTGCATACATGTATGTGTTTGGATATGTATTCAAGAATGCTGTTCAACAGCCTTTTCTCCCAGTGACTTCCTGCAAGACAATAATGCTGCTCCAGAAAATGGTCACACCCTTCCCAGAGGGTTGGATTCCACCCCACCCCTCTGGGAATTCTTATGCAGCATCATGCATTGTAGTTTGCCTTTGTGATCCCTACACTGTACCTCCCATCATTATTTTGGCCTGGGTGTGGATTCTTCCAAGGAACAAGTATGAAGGGAAGAACAGACACTCATAATGCATTGACTGTGGAATTTGTAGACGAGGACAAGAATATCGACTGCTGTTAAAATATACACTGTATTCAAGCTACATGTATACTGTTTTGTTTCTTGGTTGTTGTTTTTTTCCGAAAAAAAAAAAAAAAGAATTGGTGTTAATGTCTGTCCTCTTCTCTCACAGCAATAAAGAAGGAGAACAGGAGGTTGATGAAATCCCTTCAGGTGAGCAAGCTTCAATGAAATGAAACAAAAGTTATATTACCTGGTTTTGACAAGGAACCTGTTGAATGGGTGTAGTTGGGAGGGGGGGGGGGGGGGGTGAGGGAGATTAGTAGAAACAGGAGGGCTCTTTAGAAGGAGATGGAGCTCAGGAATCCTCTCACCCATAGGCAACACTCTTGCCAGCCATTTGGAAGTAAGCAGGGTGGTGGGGACCAGCCTTGCTCCCAGGGATTTTCCCTGGAGCTATAGGTGTAGGGTAGGGGATGTGCTTTAATTATGTGGCTGGTTTCATTTCCCCTCCTGGTTTGCTTGTTTTTAACAGACACTGAAGGAAGATCACGAAAACACATCAGCTCCTGGTGCAGACAGTGCTGTAATCCAAAAGTAAGTACAGAAAAAGCCACTATTAAAAAATCAGTCCATGCCACAGGGTTATAGGACATCGATGTTCTCTCTCCATGCACTTCAATTTACCTAAACTGCTCCAGCAGTCACACAGGACTCCCACCCTGCTGCGGCCCACCACTTATCCCTGTGTTGTCTTTGGTTGTCCAGCTGTTCTTCACCCTTCTCGCCCAAACTCTTGTTCTATGGTCTAATGTTGCTGTCTGTTTTTCCTCACTATTTGGTCAACCCTCCTTCTTCTGATCGCCTCTCGTTTTTGCTTTTTTCTCGCCTGCAGTCTTTTGGGTTTTTGTTGTACCGACAGATCACACAGTTATGGATCAGTTTTGAACGGTCTTAGGAAAGAGTTCTGCTCGAAACAATGCACGAGGATCGGAAAGCACAAATTAATAACAATTACAACGATATGTTTACTGGAAGTTAACGAACTGAACTGGAAGTGAGCTTTGCGGATGAAACTCGACGACGACGACGACGACGACGAAGAAAAACGGAGCTCATTTTCAAACTCGGTCGACTTCCGGCCGAGTAACAAATCTTTAGCTGCTCATGTATGGCAGCTGTATGTTGTAAATACTCTTCGTTATCAAACGTATCCAAAGAATTTACACTTAAACGACGTGATGTATCACCCCAGTTGCTAATGCAACTTTAGCAGCTGTGAAACGAAGATTTAAAAAATTCAAATAACCACTCATCATATCTAGAATATTTGCATTGCCGAATTAGCAGTGATGGTAATGGTAATGGTAATGGTAATGTATTTATATACCTCTCATATCACGTAGTCTCATGGCGGTTTGCAGTTTACGATTTATGAAGTAACTGATGAGTGCCCCCGTAATGTGAATATCGAATTAGTACAGACACTAGGGGTGGTCAAAGCCAGAGTTTTGATACGTCCCAAGTGGTTCTTTTACATCCCACAGAGTCAGATTAAGTGAAAGTCCTCATCCAAGAAGACCAGAAAGTCTAACTGTTTTTAGTATAAATCTACTAGCGTTCTATCACGAATGCCGCTCTCTGATTGGCTACGCTACTCGATATCTATTCTGTGATAGATAGTGAGTAGCGGTTGCCAACAAAATTCAGCCCGCTGTTTCGCGTTTTCGAAGTGTCTGTGAGGAGGATTTGGATAATGTACTTGTTAAGTTTTGAACGACTAGTAGATTTATACTGATTATTCGCTCTCGATTTCTATGCGTGATAGCTGATTCGGGCTGCGCCCTCATCAGCTATCACGCGATAGAAATCTCGAGCTCATAATCTAATTGTTAAGTAGATGTCATTACAAAGGCAGCACTTTCTCCTCAATTATTAAAGACCCTGAGTGTTGGTCCGGTCTGGGTTTGAACCCGCGACTTCCCGCACGGTTGATATCTTCTTTTGTCAGATTCAACACATTGTGACAATGCCCAAATATGGTCACAGCGCTTTTCAATATTCGTCGTGCGTACTTGACAGATATCGTGTGAATCTGTGTCGCGGAGAAAAAAAAATTAAGCTATTTTTGCAATAAACACAGACAATTGTGATTTGTCATCAATGTGTTGAATATAAAACAATTATCCTGCTCAATCTTGCGGAATATCCCCTGATTTTAGCCAACTCGGCCTACGGCCTCGTTGGCTAAGTATCAGGCGATATTTCGCGTGGTTTCGCAGGATAATTATAAAAAAATATCAAAAGTTTTCCCAAGTAGACTATGTGATATTGAAATTACCCAAAGACATTCTTTTTTCAGGTTGAAACAGCAAATAGCCGACAAAGTGGAGAAAATAGATATCGTGAGAAACGTGTTTCAGGTAAGTTGTATGAGTCCTTCGCTATTTTTATTAAATTACATTTAATTTTTATTTAATTAACGCTTCATGAAATTAACGCGAATTTAACAAATTCTCGTTAATTTAAGTCGCGTTAATTTTTCTTAGCTTTAATTTCCGTGTCGTTAATTAAGTGGCACGTTTATTTCCGCGACCTTGATTTCCACTTTGTTCGCCTTAAAACCTTCATGTACCCCAGACATTCTTTACAACTCGGAAACAATAGTTTTTTTCTTCGCGCTCTGGGCCCAGTTGCTCGAAGCATGGTTGGCGCTAACCCGGGTTAATCCATGGCACCCTATAGGTTTTAACACATCTTAACCAATTGTTAGCGCTAACCATGCTTCGAGCAATTCAGGCCTGTATGTCAGATTAATCTCTCACAAAGTTAAATCGTTTACCGTATCTCTGAAAATGGAAAGTCTTATTTTATCAAAGTGGAGATCAGCCGGTATCATGCACACTACTGTACAGAACTGTGCAGTGTAAAGAATGCATGCAGTGGTCAGATTCCTTTGCTTAATTCCTACGTTTAGAGAAAATTCCATGGACATTGTTTGCAGGACGGATTGTTACACTCGGTGTTAAATAAATTTGTTCCTGTTGTCTCAACAGATTCTCTTTCTTTGCGTAAGTCGGATGACATCAATGATATCAATGAGTAATCAATAGATAATCGATGGGTAATCAGTTGATTAGTCATTGATTATTGCCGATGATCAATCAGTAATCGATGACTAATCGATAGGCCACAAAATTTTCAGTCATCGATTAGTCATTGATTGCATTCATTACTCGTCGATATAATATCGTCGCTGCAAACCGTATTATTTTATCGAATATGAACAAAATAAAAACAACTTATGAAATGTAAACAGATGTTTCTAGCTTTATTCGGTCACATTTATAATTAGCTTACAGGACATTTGATGCGTCGGAAGACGTATTGCCAGGAGTGTTGTCTCCGGTGTTTCGCTGCCAGTGCGTTGTTTGACCTTTTGCGTAGGCGTAATTATCGTAAACAGGAACGCCCATTATAAAGAAAAATACGTACTAACACAGATAAAAGAATCACAGACGAAAACATCGGTCCAAGAGAACAAGAAATATGTAATGCTTGCGCAGTATAATAATCGATGAGTAATCAATAGGTTATCAATGCGTAATCAATAACATCAATGGGTAATCAATGACATCAATGAGAAATCGATGACATGGATGAGTAATCGATAGGCCACGAAATTATTGGACTTCGATTGCTCATCGATTACTCATTGATAATCGCAATAATCAATAAATAATCAGTTGATTACCCATCGATTACTCATTGATTACTCACCGATGGAGACGCAGCGCTTATTTAAAAATTGTCATATTTCTAAAAAAAAATGTCAATGTCCCTTTCGTGATCGGAGTCCAAGAGCTGCTTCGTCGGATGTGCCTCCTCGGCATCAGAAAACGTTAATTCGAAAGGATTCGTTTCTGGTTCACACAAGGTAGATAAAGACATTGTTATGCAGGAAAATAAATTTCCGAGGTTGTCTTAGACAATTTGTGCCGTAGTCGTATTTTATTTATATTACCCGAATAAGCGCCGCATCTAGGAATGCAGCGCTTATACGGCGACAGCGCTTAATCGAGTAAATACGGTATACGGGCCCTTGTGCAGGTCGTACACTGTCAGTTTGCAATTGCTTTGTTGTGAAGACTAATATAGGGACGCATGTCAGTACATCATATTGTTGTATCCCAAGATGTATCCGCAAGACTCATATACACTTGTCTCATTCAGGTTACGGAGGTTACGGAGGTTTACGGAACAACCACAAACAAACTGTATAAGGGCCAGTAGACAGTCCATATACGCAGATATCCTTTTACGTTTCATGCAGTCTGTCCTTTCTTGGTTCCATTTAGCCTGGGAACACAGCCGCTTGTTATAACGCCCCCAGCGTGCAAAACCGATGATTGGTGTCTGCCAGTATTACCATAAACCATTTAGTTACACCGAGTGAGAATCGCACAATTCGTTTACATTCTCTCGCATTTTAGGGTGTCATCGTAGGAAGCGGTATCGACTGGGCGTCAGATGAGGAGATGAGGCGTCTTGTTCTTAGTCTCGGAGAAACACTGGAGTTCGCGGTGTGAGATGTCACAATCCACATCGTCGACAAGCATAACAGACTATTCACAAGTAGGAAGTGATTCATTGAACTATGATAAACTGTGTACCATACATGTATATTCAAATAGGACGTCGGTATGGTTCACCTTGTTGACATTGGTGGGCTAAATGTGGATTTCACTGCTTTTTTGCAATAGTTATAAGCAACCACTTGCTGAAGCGCAAACATTGTCAGGGTGCACTTTTTGTCAGGGTGCAATGCCCTGCATTAAGCTTCAAAGTAAACAATCTCCGAAACACAGCACTGCCTGAGCACTGTGGTGGGCCAGATCTGACACGTGAAGAACAACGGACTAGAGAGCAGCCTCAGACAGTTGATTCGCCATTGTTATGGCACGTTGAAACTCGTGGAAAGTTCATAACGTACAGTGAAACTCAAGGTGCATTGTTCTTGGACTATTCCGAAATAGGAATACTGCAGAGTTAAAAATACTCCTTGGCTGCGTTGCACTAGAAGACGTAATAGTATGTATGTGTTCACTTGAAGTAGACAAAAAGTGCCATATTAGGGTCCCTATATTTTTATAATAATAATTCCAAACGTTTCGAGCTTGGCCCTTCTTCAGTGGAAAAAAAAAAAAAAAAAAAAGTTCGTTTTATGCGCACTTGTTTTTTTCCCACTGAAGAAAAGGTCAAGCCCGAAACGTTTGGAATTATTATTATAAAAATATGGCACTTTTTCTTTACGTCAAGTGAACACCTGTATTCTCAGAGTTTCCCTGCGAGCAGAGGCCCTTCGATCTTCCGAGATACCGGCAAGTCCAAGGGCCTCTGTTCGCAGGGAAACTCAGAGTAGACGGTCATCTTGGTCTTTTGGGGCCAATTCCGTTTTCAGATTGAACGGAATAGTGCCACGTTACAGGGGCTATGTCACGAGGTTTTGGTATGAATTCAACAAGCCACGGGAGATGTTTATACCGATGGAAACTTAAAATAATGCTCCAGTTTTGTTCAAAACTACTCTACTATTGCAGTCAAATAAAAAATAAGACTCCTCGCCTAGGGATGGTCAGGATGGAAACAGATTACAACTTGAAAAAAAGTGGGCCACTGTTTTTCAAATGTCAGCTTTCCTGACTATTAAGAACCATTATAAGTCGATTATGCGTTGTTCTTCTTTTAAAAAAAAAACTTTTTGTCTTTCTGTTGGAGATCTAAGATCATTTGCCCCAAAGACCGTAAAATAACCGTGACATAACCCTTTTAACACTGCTCTCGATAGCACGAATAAACAATTCAAAGTGGACAGAATACGTTTTAATCGGAAATGAGATATTATGCGTTTTGTTTTGTAATGTTTTGGCGGGAAAATGGTGCGTGGTTTTGGTTCTTCTATTTATGGTCATTTTTACATAACTTCTAATTTGGTATGCAGATTTTACATGACGAATAAGCTGAACCAATAAATACTCTTAGCTGTATTGTATTTTTTTTCTTCAGAAAAGAAGAACCTACTTTAATAAGAACCCAAATAGCCTAAACTTGCATGTGCTAACTACCATTTATATAAGAACCTGTTTAGGCTAACTTGGAGGGTCAGTAGCAGCTCTTACAAGGTCTCACCTGACTGGAGACCATCCTTCAGGTGAGACAAAAGAACAAACAACACAAACAATGGACCCTAGCCCTAAAACAATAGGGCTGCGACACTATTCCCGCCACTTAAATTAAGAGCTTTTTGGAGCTGCAAGGCTACCGAACTTCGAAAAATCCAGGTTCTTAGCTGCGGGGTTTTACTGTACTCGTCGTGCGTACTCAACAGATATTTAGTAAATAAACACCTGTCAGCGGCTGATATACCGGATAGATTGTCCAAAAAATGAACAGTTCGCTTCGAGGGTAACTGTGAAATTTTGAGGACAATGTATCAGCGTTATCCTCCGATATACCAGCGAGCCAGAAAATTTTGTCATATCGTTTTCATATCGTGTATGCACAGTTGAACGTTGAAAATGTTAAAAAAAAAAGTGATCTGACGACGATTGCGAATGACGTAAACAACTGCACTGATTAGTTTAGTTTATTTTATTTAAACTGTGATTGGATTCTTCCATTTGAACTTGAAGAAACTTCAAAAGACTGGCTTTGTTTTGCCTTTCTTTGCGACCGAAAAATCACAGGATAAATAAGTATATTTTACAATTATCCTGCGAAATCGCGCGGAATATCGCTTGATACTTAGGCGACGAGGCCGTCAGGCGAGTTGGCTAAAATCAGGCGATATTCCGCAAGATTGAGCAGGATAATTGTTCTATTATTCAACACATTAATGACAAAGCACAGTTTTTCGGCGTTTATTGCAAAAAAAAGCTGCAAAACCGCCATTTTTTTCCTCGATGCACAAAATTAGTATATCACAGGATATCTGTTGAGTACGCACGACGAATATCTATGCCTTATACCCGCCCTCCGAACCACACCACGTGATCCAAAATAGCCAATAAAATCTCGCAAAATTAATCGGTGGGTTATAACATGCTCGGATATACGTAATTTTGTGCGTCGCGGAGAAAAATGTCAGCTTTTCCAGCTTTTTTGCAATAAACGCAGAAAAGTGCCATATAAGGGTCCCTATATATTCCAAACGTTTCGAGCTTGGCCGTTCTTCAGTGGAAAAAAAACAAGTTCGTTATATTCGCACTTGTTTTTTTCCCACTGAAGAAAGGGTCAAGCCCGAAACGTTTGGAATTATTATAAAAATATGAAAAATATCAGCTTTTCCAGCTTTTTTGCAATAAACGCAGAAAGTTGTGCTTTGTCATTAATGCGTTGAATAAGAAAACACCCTGCACAATCTTGCGGGATAACGCCTGATTATAGCCAACTCGCCCAAAGGTCTCTAAGTATGTGAGGCGATATTCCGCGCGATTTCACAGGATAATTGTTAAATATGTACGCTGAAACTATTTGCGGTTGTCTATGGCTAGCGCGGATGACAAGGGGGAAGCTGAATGCAACTTACAAAAGTCAGGCTACCTTTTTCAAGTCTTGTCATATCTTTTTGGAACAATCTCTGTGTAACACAGTCCGTTCGTTTAATAGAAAAAGTACTTCCTCATTATTTCAACAAACGTTTAACAAGGATTACCGTGACAATGGCCCCATAAAATTTGCCAAGCGTGCTCACGAGCATCCTCGAAAATAGAACTTCGTTAAGCAATCCTCGGGGATGGTATTTAGGGGATGGTGTTTAGTTTAGTGAACAGTTGTTTAACAGCGGTATAAAAGTCTCCCACGCATTACTCCTACACGAGGGCAGGCGATTGGAAAATCGCTTACTTCTGTGGACACAATAAACCCTCGGCATCCGTTACGGGATGAAGGTGCCGTTCCTGAACATCTTTGTATTGTCCAAGCCTCAACAATGGAATCTCCATAAAATTAACCCCAGACGTTCCGTCATGCTACAAGCGGCTCAGGTTGGAGACTTGCGGTTAGTACTACACACTACAGATGGTAGATGTATTATAGTTTGTTTTTCCTTTCTGCTTACTACGCTCTTCCTAGAATTATATGCGAGTCCCCTTTTCTACTAAACTACTAATCCTTTCCTTTTCTGCTAAACTACTTTCATAGTTCTGTTCTCCTTAATTTGTTTTAAGTACCTTAATCGAACTGGAGGCTAGCCCCAAAACTCCCAGTTACTTAGCCTCCAGGCTCTGTATTTGTACTTATTTAATTGTTATATGTTAATTTCTGTGTATGTGTTAAATTTGTAAAGTACAAGAGCGAAATAAAGTGTTGTTGTATCCCTTTTAAAGAATCTTTCACGTATAAAGTGAGCCTCCTTTAGCTTTCCGAATATCTTAGCTAAATTTACTTTGCATTCTGAATCACATCACTTGAATTGAGAATTCATCTTAACCTTTAAGTGCACGAGAATATCTTTTGAATCCAAATGCTACGATTCTCGGCTTTGATTGAATTTTTTTTGTGTTTTCTCTCGTACTTCCTTAAGATGCCAAAATGCAAAAAATACCCGGCTATGGCCGTTTTCGGCGGAATCAAAAACTTTGTTCACCTTGCCTCTTTAAAATGAATAGAAACACCTGTAACCGTTGTTGACAGCTTGAAACAACATTGGAAGATATGTTTAATTGTAATCTGTTCCTTATTGTTAACTCCCACTCGTGTTTATGCAGTGGTCTGTAAAGGCGATTGTATGATTCTATGAAAAAAAAAATACATTTATTTATTTATTTATTATTATTTTTTTTTATGAAATTAGTGGAAAAGGTTTGAGAACTCGAAACTTGGAAGCAATTGCTCACGGTTCATGTTTCCACTATTTCTCAGTCTTCCATACAGCAGTCGGATGCTCAGAGGTCCCCGTTTATAGCTAAAAAAAATACATAGCCTGCGTGGAAGGTGTTAGTGGGGGCAGGACGCACACGAAACGAGGAGAGAGCGTGTTCGTGCGCGCGGCCTATTCCTTCTCCACTTTTCTAGTTTCCCAGAGCATGAGGTTGCCACGAAAGCGAAATAGGGCGGGCGCGCCAGGATGACCTTTGTTAAAAATCTCCTATGCAGTTACATCACCAATGACGTTTTTTCCCCTTTTTGGTTTTTTAAACGATATTGTAACACTGTCTCATGCATGCAATTCGAAGTTTGTGAAAAATGACGCTATATAGGATCGTTGCCATGCACACTGAACTGAAAATGATGTTTCCTCATCTAATATTTTGACTTATCATGGAAAGAAAGAAAAAACGTTTTGCGGTGTCTTTAGGTAAAGCGCTGACTGAAAATGATTAAGTCTGTGTTTCAGAAGCAACGTCGGTGGCCTGCAACCAACCAGATCGTGCAAAAAGTAACAAGTAGTGCACAGGAAACTCCAGAAGCCTAAAACAAATTGTATCCCTCGCTTGTGCTGCCCTATATCGCGCCTCATCTTTCTCCAATTGACAAGCGAAAAAAACTAAATTGATTAAAAGAGGGAACGCGATTCACACTGCTTTTACTGGCACGCGCAATAAATTATCCAAAGTCAAACCACTTTATTGATGTTGAAAAGACGAAAACGTAATTCCAAACATGCAAGAACATTTAGCATATGTGTCCTGCTGTTACAATCTGCCCACGACATCCCCGTGCGGTTAGGGGAATGGGCGGGAGTGGGACAGTCATGCAATTGAATTGTCCCTTAACTTTGTGTTACAATTTGTAACTTTCGGCCATTTTCGATCGGTCTTCTGATGAGGGTACTTGTTATCGAAACAATTACAACTCTTGATTGCTTTTCGAGCGCGAAAATATAGCTTCTTACTGCGTAAAACAAACAATTGCTCGCGACTTATGTCCGTTCGAAGACCTCCGAATGTCATCAGACGAGCTATCGATAGCAGATCAATCCATGTGAAGATGTTTTCAGTCAGTACTTGCGGGGAAGCGGTTCCGGTAAACATTTTTTGCACCCTTAGCCAAGTCTTGAAGGAATTCCCTTTTATTTGAAATTGCTAAAAAAAAAATATGTTAGAGGAGACAACTCGTTTTTTTAGCCTAGTTTGTGTTGGACGTGAAATTTGGCACGAAAATCTCCCACCTGCAAGCCATATGGAGTCAACAAATGTTATCACTGATACCCTTGGATCGCCTCCCTGCGGTGAAGTTATGTTATCGTCTGTTATGTCTGTTTTGGCTTTCATCCCAGCTTATTACTGCTTTTGCTAAAGACTTTTCTTTTGTCTTTATAAACACAACACCTTGCTTCGCTTTCCACAAGCCAGCCGTCAAGGTGATTTTCCAATGTTCCTTAAATTTTACTAGGGTTCAAACATCTATTTAAACACTTTATAACAAGAGAACTATTTCATATTTTTCCATGAACTTAGACAGTTGAACAACTCTCTTCGTTTCTCGTTTCACGCTGAGTAAATATGTCCATACACACACAAAAATTACGACATAGGAGATATACCCATTTCACTTGACGATTTTGCATCGTTAAATGTGCCATATAATGCTTGCTAACGTGAAAATGCAGAAGTTCAATAGGACGTCTCAGTTCTTAGTTTGGTATTGCCAAGCATTAGGCTTTCTTCCACAAACTCAAAGTTACAAACAGCTGACTTGAAGGGCATATTATGATCCATAATAGATCCTTTTGTTTCAGTTTCAACTTCTGATTTTGACAAGGGTAGTGAAAATCTATCGAAGCTACTGAAAAGAGCATCTAACAATTAGTAAAATGGCCAATTTTAAGACTCGTATCTTTCAAAATCCCAAAGTTATATAGCTTCGCAAAGTTGAGACGTTTATGTATGCAGGACGGGCAAGTTTGTGCCCCCAGCATACAAACATCTGCGGTAAACTTTCCCGACTTGCGACGATATAACTCTGCGATTTTAAAACATGACTCCCTAACGTGGCTGCAGTGATTTTGTGAGAAATTGTCGTAAGTGAGTCCCTGGGATCATGAGTCCCAGACCAAAATCAGTGGGTCATTGCATTAATATCAGAAGTCCTGGCTTAAACAATGTACAATTTGTAGTTAATTTGTTATTGCCAAGATACATGTGTTTGATAAGAAATGCGAACAGCTCATCGTTTTGTTCATTTCATTTGACTTTTGATCCTAGAAGCACTGATCGTGTGATGGCCGCCTTTTTTGCATTCTCTAGGACGCATGCCGTAAATTATTTTGCGTCGTTTAAGATTTGCGTTATACAGCCTATATCAAAAGTTGAAAAACCTAGCCGTGGAAGGGTCTATTAATAGCATCACAGAAAAGTAATAATACTCGGTAGCTCACAGGACATCAGTGTTTACATACTCGAAAGCAGATTAGACAGCACCACTGGAATACGCTGGTCCCAGACGGTTTTTTTTTTCTTTTTTTCCGTGAAGCGGTGCCAACGAGGAGAAAGAAAGAAAGAAAGCTTGAGAGGCATCTGTGTTACCATGGAAAGTTGCACTTAGCAACCCACCCATGTGAATGAATCCCGTCCTTGATCTCAAAGCCTAGTAGCACGGTGTATAGTGTAACATTTAAACAGAACTGCGGGAGAGTATTGCTTTACTGATCTGAATGATTTCGTCCACAGACCTACCCTTCACTACGCTTCAAACAGCTCTCCAGGCAGATATTGCACAGTGGCCTAG
The DNA here is from genome assembly GCA_016490735.1 of Pachyseris speciosa. Lineage (NCBI taxonomy): Eukaryota > Metazoa > Cnidaria > Anthozoa > Scleractinia > Pachyseridae > Pachyseris > Pachyseris speciosa. The sequence continues at coordinate 19,503 of JAEMWC010001760.1, forward strand.
ATTCGCCATAGTACAACACAACATAAACAGCATAATGCACCCTCAGATACAACAAGAAAAAAAACTGTAATAGAAAAAGTCGAAAAACTTTGGTGTAACTGCGAATAAGCAACATACATACATACATTACTTTATTTACCCTCGGATTTTAGAGTAGCTTGTGCAGCTAATATCTCCAAGCATTCAACCGTCAGATGAGAGATACACCACCACACCGGGAACTACGTCCCCTACTCTTTTCAAACAGTGTGTGGATTCCTTTACCACAAACTTGAACCGGTAGATATGATAACATCCATTTATGCGAATGACTTTGCAGTCTTTGTGATATGAATGATTGTCCCACTTATTCATCAATTACAAATGCCTTTTATGATAGAATAATTTAAAGACTTCCGAATATCGAGCAGTTACTATTCAGTGGCTTAATTATAGAGTTAATGAGTTCCTGTGATAAATTTATTAACATGCAGTTTGTTAAGTTTATTTCCTCGTGTTTTGATCTACGAAACAGGCTGTTATCAATCTAGTTCGATTCTTGCTCTCTAAGTTTGCTTTTGCAATACTGTAACGTTTTATGGTCATGTAAATAAAGCTTATTGTTGTTGTTGTTGTTGTTGTTGTTGTTGTTGTCGCATAACAGCAATATGCGACTCAACAGCTTTCATCTAATTGGTCTCAATTTCGTATTTATACATTTTACCGACTTAAATTAAAGAGAAAGATCACAATTTGTTTAACAGGATCGTTACCACGAAAGACCATCCACTTCAAGATATATGCTCTCGCCAAAACGGTCAAGAATACTAAGACAAAGGGGACATGAATACTCGCTTCACCGGACAAAAAGTTGTTTATGTACAGATGTCTTTAAATTTGTGTAATCAAATTCGTTATGTATTGTATTATATTTGATCAACCTATTTTTTCAGTATAGATTATTATAAAGCCTCACGTCTGTTGAGTCTAATTTTAATATAGACTTCTAAATGTTAGCTCTTTCTTGCACAGCCTAATAAACAGCAGGAAACGCTGCTCAGTAGCTTTCATTTAAGCTTGTAAAACACCATGAACAGCGTAGCACTTAGTATCAACAGGTCTCGTTTAACTATATTCATATGTTATGAGTTTGTCCACACGCACAAATGTTATAGCCATGCATCTTTTAAGAGGCACAACGTAACGAAAGGTAGCAGACGGTGTATCGAAAATCCTCGATAATTTGGAGAAATTATCAACAATAGAAAGAAATTAACGCCTTTTTGGAGTTAATTCCATATAATAGCGATGATTAGGAGCACCATAACATGATTTAAAAAGAGAAGATTACAGTCGCAATTCACTTTAGCCCAAGGTTCTTGTTTCGTAGGAAAGACAACTTATGTGTAATTTACCGAGGAGGAATAAGTTTAAGTTTAAGTTCAAGTTTATTTCAACTCTTTTACAAGTGGATAATTCTTGGTGGACTGGGCCGCAAATAGCTTTACAGCTAATCGAGGCGGACCAGTCCTTAAATATTACTATTATAAATATTAATATCATTATAACGGGTTTAATTCTTTTGAATGACGCATGTGGTATCTCCTTAGCTTCAGAAGTAGGATTTTTCTTCTATTTATATATATATTGTTTCATGTTGGCAATTTCTTCCCCCCTTCTAGTTGCTTGTTTACAACGCTTTGTTCAGTGTCGGTGACTGTCGGTTCAGAATCCTGAAAAGGGCGTATTATTGTGACTCAATAACAGAAAATGGGAGTTTCAAGCCGAAAAACTCCATGCGTGGATTCTTTAAGCGTGTCCGTAAAAAATTCATTCATCTTTTTCCAGAAAAATCTTCTAGACATTTGTTTACTTCTGCGGCAAATAGTTTCGCGTTAACCAACAATGGAGGTCCTGTCAGCGAGAAACACCATATTTCTTTAGTAAAATAGGCGTTTCTTGATTCATGCCCTTCATTGTAGTTTGCACATGGCTTCTGTCTGGAACATGGAGTTGTATTTCGTTGTGTGGCGAGCTTCAAACACTGACATGTTTACGTCTTCAAACGAGCAGCTTGGAAAATTGTCCACTTGGCCAGAATTACGGAACAAAACTTTAAGAAATGCGCGATTGATCAGCGTTTTGAAAGGTCAAATTTTGGAATTTGAACATTAATACAAAATTGCATAAGAACCAATTTTAGCAATAGCTAGCAAACCAATATAGGCTTGACCGAGCAGTTAAGGTCAACAGGAACTTTGATTCATCACCTTTAGTTCTGGACAGAGAATTCCTAGAATATCAGACATCTTTTTTCAGCAGATATTAATTGGAAAAAAATTTATAATAATTCTTAGCGTAGGGTGTCGCTTTTATTCGATATCTCTTCACCAATCCTCAGTGACAAACAACCATGCAGTTCATTTTTGTTTTTTAAAATAGCATTTAACCAACCCTCTCTTTATAGTTCTTTACATTTCCGTTGAAGAGACAATTACTCTGCTTGAAAATGCATGCCCCAAAAGAAGAAAATGAAAACTTACTTGTGAAGCAATGAAAAGTTGGAGAACAACTTTGGTTTTCGTGCAGCTCGCCACGTACCTGTGCCATATCTCTGCCATATGCTTCCTCGACAAACACGAAATTTACTGCAGGTGTTGCAAAAATCACAAGCACCGAACGTTATATTTACGTCAGTAAAGGATAAAATAAGCTTTACAGAAAGGTCAATAACTCAAAGGCACCCTGCTGTACAAAGAGACTTGGTTTTGTTAAGTCTCGAACAAATTTAGCTCCTTGCACGTGAGTGGAGAGATAAATCTGAAAACAACTTTTCATCTTCATTCTCAAAACAGACGGGTCGCTATTGAAAGTTCTTGTCAATTACGTTCGATGTTAGAGTTTTGATCAGTAAATATCTCCTTGGTGAATATGGTTTCCTCTATTTTTATAAAGGGCGAAAACATACGTATGGTATCGGGTTGCAAGGAACGTGCAATGCTGGCTTAAAAAAATGAAAAAAAACACGTATTTCAAACAGGCCGCAACCCTCCTTGAGAATTAACTATTACCACATGTACAGTATTATGAAGGGCTTTTTGTTTATTGAACAGTTTGTGTTAATCGGGTGCTTAACCTCTCAAAGGATCTATAGCTTTATTTTGTGATAAGAAGAGAAGATTGATTGTGATATGACAGCAAAATAAATCGAACTTTCACTTTCTTTAGGTTGTCTCAGTTTTTCCCAGTATTACAGAGTTTATGCAACGACTACGGCAACGGCAAGGAGAACGCCACTAATCAACAGGTTTAACCTGATGGGTTTAATGAGCAAAAACAATGGCTTAGCTAGTGCGTTAGGAAATTGGTACATTTCGTTAACGACCTGTGCTAAACAAACGTGAAATGACCAAATTTGATGTTCATTGGAGGACGTAGACCAATGACGGAGACTTGAATATTTCGTTCTATTTCTTAACTTTAACGTCGTTCCTACCGGTTTAATTCCTGGATGGTTCGCTCATTCTTTACGAGTTGAACGTGATGGAATAACCGCGAATTAGTCACAATAACTTTAAATGAGGTTTTCATTGGCGTTGCCGTAGTCTTTGCTTCAACTCCCTATTGATCGAGATGGTGATGAAGAGATGGAAGTAGGGCGATTTTAAACTTTAGAAGCAGTGTGAGAGTCCATTAGGGAAGGACGGAGAAATAATTGTATAAAAAACTGTCGCGAATGAACAAGCTTGAACAAGAAACCATTTAAAGTCAAGAAACATGGTGGGAAACCATTTAAAAGCTTTGAAAAGAGGAAGAAGCCATTTAAAAGTCTAAAGAAACAAAGTCAACGGTCCAATTAAAATCCAAGAAACAGAGCAAAGCATTTAACTGGGAACCCAACGATTTAAACTTTAGAAGCAGTGTGAGAGTCCATTAGGGAAGGACGGAGAAATAATTGTATAAAAAACTGTCGCGAATGAACAAGCTTAAACAAGAAACCATTTAAAGTCAAGAACATGGTGGGAAACCATTTAAAAGCTTTGAAAAGAGGAAGAAGCCATTTAAAAGTCTAAAGAAACAAAGTCAACGGTCCAATTAAAATCCAAGAAACAGAACAAAGCATTTAACTGGGAACCCAACGATCCAAATCAAGCAAAAGCTGTAGAAAGGCATTTTTAATAATAATGCGCTGCAAGAAATTTGCCGAAGATGAACCATGCAATTGGAGATTTTTTTATCACATTATTTGAAGCCAGTTGGCGGCAGATTGATTTTAGTTTGTAATTTTGATGTCAACAAACTACCCATAATCCTTCCTAAGTACTATACGGAGTGTCTGGAAAGTTTTGCTCTGTGTTCTGCGGCTACAAAGAAAAATGAATTGGAGCTCACACATGACGAAATATCTAATACCGCGATTTGGAACAATAAATTGATTTGCCTCAACGGCAAATCTGTTTTCAATCGCAAAGGATTAATCAGAGTAGGTGATTTGGTAACGGAACGGAATCAGCTTGTTTTAAGTGCAATCTGTCCCAGACGGCTTTTTCTCCGAGAGGTGCTTTTGACCTTATGATGTTATTTGATGCTATCCCTGCAACGTGGCGACGATCTTTGAAGATGAAAGGGTACTTGGTTAAAAATGTTTTTACCCTACAGGACAATATACAACTTGTTCTAAAGAACCAACGAGTTCTTATTAAAAAGGCGGTTTCTAAACAAGTGTTTATGGAGGATTAAAATCTAAACTAACCACTCCGCCAACTGCTCAGTCGAGATACAACGAATTTTTTAACGAAGTTCACCTGGAATGGAAGGAAATCTACAGTTTGCCTTTTAGAGTAGCCCTAGATACAAAATCACGAGAGTTTCAGTATAGGGTTCTAAATAGGTAAAGCAACAAACATATTCTTAAAAAAGATTGGTAAAACAAGTTCCTCAGCCTGTTCCTTTTGCGGTGAGACAAATGGTTCCCTCGAACATCTTTTGGTGACTTGCCATTTGACTACAATTCTGTTGGAAAGACTTCAAATTTGGTGCAACAATAGAGATATTAGGGTTCAGTCATTTTCTGCTGTCGATATAATATTTGTGATTGGAAAAGGAAAAACGACTTCTTGTTATTTAATCTTATTATAATTATTGCAAAGCAATATATTTACTATTGTAGAAACAATAACTCAAAACCAGTATTTAATGTTCTCTTGCCACGTATTAAGTCAGTTTTTCAGGTAGAATACAAGGTTGCAAAAGAGAAGTATAAGTTGCGTACCCACTCTTTAAAATGGAGCAAGTACTACAAGGGAGAAAACGATTAATTTCCTTTGGAATATACATACAATCAGGTTTCTAGAGTAATCTTATCCTATTGTAAAGCCTAGTTTTCACTAGCGACGCAAGCACAAGCGCAAGCATAAGCGCAAGGCTTTAGTGTGAGTGCCTCGGTTTTGTGGTTGTTTATGTGTGTTTGTGTGTGTTTGGGGTAGGAGGGGTGGTTTAATAGTCTTCGTGTTTGTCGGATGAACGTGTGTTTAAAATACGAGTCTTAAGAGTCAAGAAAAATGCTTCAAGTCACTTGAGTGAAGCCAGGCGCTGAAAAGTACATAAAAGCGCTTCAAGACGGAGGAAGTCAAGTCCTATCACCCTTTTATTTTGAAGTGAAGTCAGGCGCTGGAAAGTGCCTAAAAGCGCAAAAATATGTTTTGTTTTGGTTTACTGAAAAAGCTCTTCAAGACCGAGGAAGTCAAGTCGTATCACCCTTTTATTTTGATTTTGGTAGGACATTTCTTGTTTTAGCAACCAGCTTTCCGGAATAATCAGGGTTAAGTCTGACTCAATAGGTCATAATATTTGAGAATGAATATATGAATATCATATTTTTGAACTGCGCATTAAAGAATGAATATGTGAATGATTATCGCAGTTATGAACACTACATAAGCAGTAGTGAAAATCAAGCTTTATTTTCACTACTGCATGCTTAAGCAGTATTAATAACTGCGATGATCATTCACATATTCAAGTCATAACATTGTTGATTTAAATTACGACTGTCCTACAAAAAAAAAACATTTGCAAGTATCCTTTAAATCGAATAATTTACTTTACACTGCAATTATTTTGGAACTATGATTTAGTTCACTTTCTACTCTTTACAAAAGTATGATAAAAACGATCGAGGCGCTTAGTGTAATAAATGATTCCTCGGTTTCTTAGGTTGTCAGAAACAGCATCCTCACAAGAATTCCACATGCAGTTGTCAATTCCATTTTTGGCTATTAAAAAGCGTGTAATTTCCTCCTTAAAAATATTTTTATCACGGCGTCACTGCAAACTTCCTATTTTTTTTTTTTAAACTAAAACAATAACACCTTTCCCAGTGGAGATGACTGAGAGAAACTTCTCTTTGACTGGAGTGTCTGTTCAGTTTAAAAAATTCGCACATCAAGGCGGGTTCTTTATCAGCAATAGCCGCGGTGATACTACAGTTTGCTACTTTTAATGGACAATAAAGTACTTTTTAACGACGCAGCCTTAAAGGTATTAAAAGACGAGTATTGGCACGCTTGAGAGGACAAATTTTTAATAACTTTCCTCTTATTTGTGGTAATCGGAGGCGGTTCGGCAGTTTATCCATTTTAACGAGTCGGAGAAAAAAACAAAACGGTGCATTATACCTTTATCGATTACCGGATATTGAGAGGCTCTTCCAACAGGCCCGGTGTACCATTTCTGTGTCTCTAAATTTGTTTAACAGAACAGTTTTGCGAACGTTCGTGTACAAGGTCGTGTATAACGAATTTTTATCGACTGTAGCGTATCCGCAATCCTCTCCTATAACTGGCGTTTTAAAAACACATGAATCTCTTGAATTGTCGCCTTGATTCATATTTGATTGAAATTCCGTAAATGCTTGGTCGACAACGTAGCGAAACGCAAAGAAAACCGGCAGTTGTTAATCGCCGCACTGTGTTTTGAAATAATCAAATTTCGTAATAAACGGCCCCATCCCTCCAAAGTGAAAATTATCTTACTCTTTGATTAACTTTATCGCCCGCATATTACCTTAATTACGCGTGAATCATCTTGAACTGCTGATCCACATGTTGTCATATTTATAACAAAGAGAATCAAGGCTACAACTAGCCTAGATGCGATGCAGTCTAAAGACCCTCTGTTACATTTGATCGAAGGGTGGTCAAAGTAATCTTTTCTACTTATACACCAAACCATGTCAAAAGGCACCGATTTACAAAGCAAGTCTTTGCATTTACACCAAAGTTATTTTCAGGTTGACTGCTCATTGCTATATCTGATCAAGAATGATAGCTTCTTTTGCCTTTCAGGCAACTATCGCAAGAAGAAAGCTATAGGGTATCAGTTACAACAAGATCCTCGACAGACAAAGGCGTAAGAGCGAGGTGATTTTTACACTCGCAAACGGGAAGATTGCAGATTGAAAATGGAACACAATAACGGGGTGCGCGTTTTAACTTTAATAAACAACAAAGAAACGTTTAATTAGTGAAATCTTGAGTGGGTAATTCTGCTGGAATGAATCGGGCCGGCGAAACTTTTTTTCAAACCGGATTTGACGAAATTAGCAACCCACATTCTCGGGTAGAGTCCGGGTTTGCCGTCTGTTACTCGAACGTGTTGCCTCTGATCATTCCGTGGTTTCCGGCCTCTCTTACATTTGAATTCGGTCTTAAGTCCGGTTTTGTTTTGACAAGCGTTTTGTTCTGATGTTATTAGATGATTTATTGGAAAAATAGAGGCGATCAAACACAATACCACCACGGACCAATCACACCGCACGCTTTCACAAGGCCCATTCTTCCGTGCGACTGAGTTGATTCGGCTCATTTTAATCGCGAAATTGCCAAGATTACTGGCTTGTGAAGGCGATCAAGCGATGAGAGCTTGTTATTAAGTACCTTCTTGACCTCAAGCGCGTCACAAGTAGACTGTTTGTCCGAGGACCCTTTTTAATCGACGCCACTTGAAAAAGTGGTAAGAACCTCGGCGGGAGAAGAATCGATACGTGATTTCGACGCTTTCGAGAGAAACTCTGAAGTGCCCCCTTTAGATTGACATATACAAGCCATCGAGCCATCACCCGAGTCTGATCATCCAGGAGCTGTACACCGAGACATTTTCGTAGCCGCGTTTGAACCGACAAACAAAAAATGATTGCACGCGCCATGCTTGGCATTTTTGTCTCCGTTCTCGTTCTCACTGCGATCGACGGGCACATTAGGACAAGGTAAGTGCGATTATTGTTTGATATTTGTTTCAAAGTGTGAAACTTTCACCATAAAGCGAGAAAGTGCTCGTTGGTAATTGATGCGCCAACGTGCATGTCAATCGAAATGATTTGGAAGTAAGCTGACTACTCACATACAAACGTCCAGCCGGCCCGCGCCTGCAAGCAAGATATCGATAGGGAATACATTTAGACTGTGTGCAAGGGTGGTCTTGATATTAAAAATTATTTCACGGCACCCTAACTTATAAACTTATAAGTTTTCCCTTTATCTCTGCAGGTATCCTCGAGGAGTCAACGAGGACGCCTTGAGTTTTTGCTCATGGCTCAAGAATCATCAGCTTAAGAAATGTTTAGCGCAGCCACTGCTGGGACTGGCAGCCCGAGATGGTGTCGAGTTAGCATTGAAGGAGTGCAGAAGTCAATTTACAAACCGCCGATGGAATTGTTCCGGGGTCACAGTCGCAGACGTTTTTCAAAACGAAAGAATGCTGAAAGCTGGTAAGTGACGAATATTCCAGCGCGAATATATCACACACGAAATCTAAAATATATTTCCTTTTCTTCATTCAATTTATTCCCCTACTCCAGCAAACCCTCCCTTCGTTCTTCCGCTCTGCGACCTACCGCGATATCAGCACAATGTTATCATGGATTTCCTGACTCGCAAATTTACTTCAACGTTATTTTTAAAAGCTGTGCAGGGCTGTGGAAAAAATAGCGTTGATTTGCTTTGCGGGGAGTTTGTTTTTGAAACGACAGAGGCTTACAAATCGCCACTGTTGCTCTTTTTTTACGTGTCTCGCATGAACACGTGTTTTTCTCTTGACGTTGAGAACAATTTGAGGAAATATTTTGTTTCAGAAATCCGCTCTAACCCCATTTCAAAGATCCTCAGCTTGGCTTGTCTATCAAGCTATGGACTGGTCTGGAATAGTTTTAGCAGCCATGACTCAGTTATATTGCGTGGTATTCGCTGCTGTGCCTCGGGCACACAAGCTAATCCAATGTTGGTTGACGCAAGTTTCTCAGTACGAACATTTTTTATCTGTGGGGTGCTCGTTTGAGCAGATTTATTGGCTTTGTTCATTTTTCGGACAGCTCAGCCCCCGCCTAAAGAGTTCTTTCTTCTTACATAGACTCAAACAATCTTTCAACATCAGTTTTTTTGGGCAGCGCCGTTGACTTGGGCCGTTTGGGAACTGCTGCCAGCAGTTCCCAAACGCCCAAACGGCCCAAGTCAAGCGCTGCCCAAAAAAACTGATGTTGAAAGATTGTTTGAGTCTATGTAAGAAGAAAGAACTTGCGTCTGATTGCGATAGATTTTCTTTATCACTGTCAGGTATTCTATGCGTCTGAACATATGCGAAACGAATCTAGGAAATGTCTCGGTAATTTGCATCCTTCCAAGCATTCACTGATCTGAAAATCAAACACGTCCAGTTTTTGGCATTTACAACTTGCCCGCCCCTTCCCAATCTTTCCTAGCAAGGCACCGCTTTCGAGCAGCTTGGCGTAACAAATGTGAATTCCCCTTAGCTGCTAATAATTGACAAGGATTCGTCTGTCTATGATGTCTGCATTTCAAAAGTCTCATCAACTTGAAAGCTAAACGGTGATCATTCGTGGATTTGGCGGCCTTTGCTAGATAAATAAAACTTAAGACATAACCACTGTTTTCTTTGCAAGCTACACCAGAGCTTTGACGAAACCACCGTGAAAACACGAATTCACAAAGACTTCCTATGTAAAAAACGGCTGTTTGTGTTATTACTTGTCGCCCAGGTCCTGTAGCAACCTAGTGTGGTATATTACAGTATATTAACCCTGTTATCCTAGGCAGCGCAGACGTTGAAATATGTCTACGACTATGTACATAGCACAGATGACTTAATGCTGGTCATGGATAGATCTGACGTAAATTGTCACTTTGTTTACAGCTGTTATATCTGGGCTTGTATCAGCCTCTCTTTTGCAAATGGCTTTCTTTCATTAGGGTAATCGAATATGGACGTAACTCTAGCTTTTTAATTTTCCGGCCCTTTCAACAATTATCTATGAAAAAGGCGAAGAAATTTGGAAAACAAACACATCATAAGAGCAATGTATGACCGCAACGGTGGATGCTCTAACTCACACTCGCGTTTCGTGTACGTGTCTTTTTGCGAGTGTGACATCGCGCGGCTGGATGTTCGTGGAACGCTTAATTTCCGTTCTACTTTCATCGATCATTTTAAAAAGTCCTTGACCCGTGTTGAAAGTCATCTCATCCAAGCGTGGGCAGGTTTTATATCGGCGCAACGGAAAACGAGGAGCAATAATCCAAAATTAAGAACCATGTGCGTCAATGTTTTACGTTTCCTGTGGAATTCACCACAACAAAAAACTCAATTGACACCATGCACATTAGTCTGCTTGGCTTTTGCCTTTGTAAACATCGCCACACGAAATGCGTTTCCTTTGCAGCATTTCATCGAGAAATTCGGAGCCCTACTGTCTGTTGTTTCGTCCAGATTGAAGCATTGTCAGAAACAATTGCCTTGAACTTCCAGTCGCCGTTTTGGTCGGGCAGTTTTGAACAGTGAACTTTCGCACCATCCAAAACGATCCATCAACCTTTTTTCTGGGTCAAGACACCCCTGACAGCTGTTCTAGAAGCTGGCAAAATAATCTTGAAGGAGATTATTCCGCAAAGTTATCATTGATCTATTGGCAAATAATTGCGATGCCTGTAGCTATCAGGGGCACCCAACGAGCCAAAGCAGCCAAAAGCTGTGTGTAAAGGCATTTTTAAGTACATTATGGTGTTTGAAGTCTGTTAAAGTGATGTTTTGGTTAGCTAGAAAACTTTGATCTGTTCGGATTCCCTAGCTGAAATGTTAATTGCTCGAAAGTTTTAGGGAACAAAATCTTTCTTTGAGAAAATACTAGTTGAAGTTAACTTTCTAGGGAACCTTAGCTGACGTTTTTTACTGCCAAAACAGCAATAACAACCTTTCCGAAAACCTCAGGGGTTATGATTTCCACATTACGAATCTTTTAGGCCACGATTTACTTACGAAAATCCGAGTGCACTCTTTAATCGACGCCGAAAGCCTTAGGCGAACTACCCTCCACCGAACAGATATCTACCGAAACTTGTCGTTGGGTGCGCCTGAGCTATTATAGACGTATACCTACCCCGAGGCATTTGCGTTCATTGCCTTTGCCTTTGTGCGAAATTGTCGGTTACGAAAATTACCCAACGTGAAATGGGAAATAGGTATAAGACAAAACTCCGGGCGGCAATTAAAAAAAAAGGGGGGTTGTTCAGACTATCACAACTTCAAACAACGTTTGGTAATTTTCTTTTAAATTAGCTTTTGAACAATGGCTTTGTCAAAAGAATAACGTTTGAATTCCAAGGCCTTCCTGCGATAAAAGCCTGACATTTAATCTTGAAAAGAACAACTGAAAAAGTGATGGTTTTGTACTTTTGTAAACACCGTAAATCTAAAAGGTGCTGATAGTCATAGGTGTTTATTCAAAGTTCGAAAATGTTTACTTTGTTTACCCAATCAGTCAAGTCTCTTTTGCTCATCACTGGATGTGAAATACTGCATTTGTAACCCTTTCTCTAAGTTTCCCGCGTTCTGTTTTGCACGTATATGTTTCTCATGCAACATTGTGCCATCGAAAAAGGCGTGCTAATAATTAATTATACGTTTTCAGTACTTTAACATACCCTTTTATATCTAACCTTTGCCGAGTCTGTGGATGGAATCTCAAACTGTGACCATTCAAATTAAAGTAACTGGGCAGTAGTTTTCTGTGGTACCGTTTATTACGCTGAACAAGGGGTTTTCGACTTTTTAGCCTGTGGCTGAGATATCCCAATGTTGAGTTCTCGTGGTGCCGTTTGTTAGAGTATTCTCCAAAATGAACTTCGGGGATCTTTTTGTAATCGGACTCGCGCATTTTGAATGAGATATGAAGCAACCCTTCAACTAGGCTGTTACCTTGTCATCTCCCAAAATGTTTTCGTTTAAAGCGTGAAAATGAAAACAACTGCTTGTCAATCAGGACGAAAAGTTAATATTTTGATCCTGGAGGTTTACTGCAAGTCCGATTGATGTTTCAAAACACGTTTTAAGCTCTCCCGCCCCTGATTTCGTGGCGAACCAAAGCGTTGTTTCGTGATTACGTCCCACTGTGCAGCAGATAACACTGTGTGTTTAGCAAAAGGATGGAACGATAAATAGAAAAGGAAGCAAATGCTATTATTTTGACATGACAAGAAAGTGGGAGCGGAAAACGGTCCTATCGTCACAAAGTTTCTGACCTTTTCCTCTGAAGTCAAGCTGTCATCCTAAATAACGGAAGTCACTGAAACACTCCTCAGTGTCAGGTTGTTTGTTGTGTTGTAAGGTTTGTAATCTCACGTTTCCTTCTCTGCGTGAAATCCTATGAAAACGAGAAGAAGTGTTGCTCTGTCGTGAGGTTTATCACTCATGCTCTGCAAAAAGGTTGTAATTTTAGAGTCTGGGGTTTGAATCCTAAAAATAAAAACTAAAAAGAACAATTAATTCCCTATATACTATTTGTTGTGTATTTTAAGGTGGCTCTAGTTTCTTATTTGAGCGTTAAATCCTTCATGGTAGCACTTTCATGCGGTTTTGTTCGTTGTACATGCCTTGGAACACGGACTTGTTAATGTGAAAGCCACTGACTGGTTCTAACCTCTGTTTTTTTTTTTTTTTTTATCATGTGCTTGGTGGTTCTAACGTTTGAGTCTGCAAATGAAATCCGTTCAAAATCAACCAATCCTTTCAAATCGAAGCCGTGCTGAGCGATACTTTCCTGTGGTACAGTGCCTGAGACCATTCAATTGAAAGCTACTGAGCTGCACTTTCCCTTGTTACTGTGTATTATGCTGAACAAGGTGGCTCTAACTTTTGATTCTGCAAATGAAATCCTAAAGTGAGACCATTCAAATGAAAGCTACTGAGCAGTACTTTCCTGTGGTGCTGTTTATTGCGCTGTACAAGGCGGTTCTAACTTTTGAGTCTGGATGAAATCCTAAAGTGTGACCATTCTAATGAAAGCTACTGAGCAGTACTTTCCTGTGGTTTTGTTTATTGTGCTGCACAAAGCGGTTCTAACATTTGACTCTGCAAATGAAATCCTTTGGTGTGACCATTCTAATGTAAGCTACCAAGAAGCACTTTCCTGCAATTTTGTTTATTGTGCAGCACAATCCGAGAAGGTTCTAACTTTTGAGTCTGGATGAAATCTCAAGGTGTGACCTTTAAAGTGAAAGCCACTAGGTAGCACGGCTTTAGTGGTGCTGCTCCATTTTTTAGCCAGAATTGGCCATGTTCTAAACGAGTAAGGGCCTGGGAACGAATCTAAACTTCATTGAAAATCAATGGCATTAAACTAAATCGATTCTCATGAAAGGGTATCTCAAAATAAGTACTTTCAGCAAGTTTGACTATATTTGGTCGAAAAGTCGCCAGTTGACATGCATTTAGATCTTTAAAAAATCCCATACAAATGTCTCTATTTCGGAAAGTGTGTCCCTCCAAACCATACAGTCTCTCATTTTCACAAATCTCAAAAGCTTTATTTTCAGCTCCAATTCAACTAAACAGTATCAAAGTTGGCAAGGTGACCATTTTTTTAGAAACTCTTTCATGCAGTGTCAACAATTTTTTTCCAATCGATAAATTTTAAAACTCATTCCCAGGCCCTCACTCGTTTAGAACATGGCCAATACCGGCATAGTATTTACATATGTGCTTTAGCTTTGTTTAATCGTTTTAGAAGTTAAGTTTATAACACGTAGTTGTGTCTTTTTCGTCACCGGCGCAAGCTTTCCAATGGAATATCGTATCCCTCGATTCACCAGTTTTTGCCCTCCGGGTATGCGGAACCCCCTTTGTATGTCGCTATCCGTTATCTTCCAGTATTTATTAACGGATTTTAATAGTTTTTTCTGTCGCCGCACAGGGGATTAAAGATGGATAAGCCGTCTGTTGTTCCTTTGTACGAGTCTGTCGGGTTTCTTTGCCATGTTGAATACCACACTTTGACGTCACTGTTGGCGTTCTTTTAATTTAAAAGCGGCTGTAGTCTTTTACAAGAATAGGAGCATTTTTCAGAATTTTGATCGCGATTTTATATCAAATGTGACAAGCTATAGTGCTTCAAAGAGTAGTAAATTAGAGGAATCCCAATAGCCTGCTTCTTAATGTAGTTATTGTTAACAACCTTCCTTCCTCACGCACAAACGAAGCAAAACGTTGGCTGTAGCGTCTTCTAGACGCCGGATGTAAGTGCCCTAATATGACATTTGCCACAGTGTGTGTTGTGAGGCCAGGTTTTCACTGGGTGGAGGCCCAGGCGCGGTGACACTATCGTTCATAGAAAACACGGGCGAACTTGAGTAGCCAAGTCGGAACTGGCAGGCGTGCGTTTCTCGAAACCCCGGAAACTTTTCGGGTCTATTTCGGGTGCCACAATTTCCTTCATATCTTAAAAACGAAGACGTTTCCGAGCATGAAATTTTGTAACAAATTTGCCCTTTCGTATCTTGAAATCACAGTTAAAGGCCAGCTTTTTAGAATAGATGGATCTTAGTTTTTGAAATGGCTTTTCGGGCCTGAAAAGTTTACGGGACTTTCGAGAAACGACCCCCTGAACTTGATGATTTCAACCCGAAAATGACGTTATTCACAGCGTATTTAGGAAAACAGATTAAGCAAGGTTGCGGTCTAATCAAATAGTCAATGTCTCTCCAGCCAATCGGTTTTGAGTATTCATAATCGGTCGTCATAGTAAATGTCTTCTTAAAAGTGCGTCTTTATTTCTTTTATTCCTTTTTTGTTTTGTTTTGAATTGCGATGCATGCAGGGACTTTACTCAAAAGCTTTTGTGTCTGAATTATTTAACAATTTAATACAGTTAATTTTTAATACAGTTAACTTACAATAGTACAGTCAAGCACACAACCAGTTTATACAGCCCAACCTATGATACCATGACTACACGGTACATACTTTGTTGAACCTCCCAGCTAGGGTTGAAAGTTACGCAATATGAAAAAATCGGCTCTATTGATGTTAATAGCCGGCTGCAAAGTAAAGTTGTAACTGTGGCTACAACCCATTCCACGTTTTAATGGTTCTGCTGAGGCAAGTTCTTTGACTCTGAGTGGATAAAAATAGTTTCCGGTAGAATGCAAGTTTCTTGCTGCAGAGTTCTATTGGCCATTTTTTTGTTTAGAATTTATGTTAATAATAGATGGACATCTAGATTACAACTGAAAATAAAACATTAACACTTTACAGTCCGTAAAGTAATTAATGGCTAGGTTTGAACTTCTTAACATTTGTTTAGATTAGAAAAGTAAAGGAGAGGTATTTCTTGGAGCTGTATTTGCAAAATCAAATACCCCATACGCTTTGTTATGAATGCTGTTGCTGTTGTTAGGACGTGGTATTCATAGTTGCTTAAGAAAATAAATAGATACATCTGCTAAAGTAGTTGTGGTAATTAAAACGACCACACATATTCTATAATACAAAGTTCAACTCAGAGGTGGCTGAAATCAAACACGTTTCATGTATCAGTAAAAGGAAAAGCTTCAGATGAATTCCCCTTTGAATCCCATGCAGAGTTTCTAAAGAAGAAGTCACTTCGTAAGTATTCCATATAATTGTAATGACCCCAAATGTTTCACTGTTAACATTTAAAGGAAACCTTTTTTTTGCTGTCCATTCCAGCTATGGTTCAACTTTCGCCAAGTTTTGTTTTGGACGCCATTCTTACAGTTTGATCTCTCCTGTAAAGCTATGAAAATCGCCTTACAACTGAATTTATTAATATGCAATATGGAATTTATATAAGAGTACAGGTGGCGCCTCGAAGCCTTTTGTCTTTATTTCCCACCCTTTTTGTACGTGTCAACTGGTATAAGTGTTGGACGCACAGGCAAATGATGACATCATTGGATCGATAAGACTGGATGATAACTGTCTGTCGTGATTTTAAATTTAAACTGATTCAGTCACTCTGTTGCCAGTATTGTCTTTGTAAGTCATGTTTTACCAAACTTTGAGTTCCGTGTTTTAAAGCTGCGAAGCAAATTCCAAAAAACCTAGTTTGGTTCAAGAATTACAGTTTCTCTTCCAAAAATCGTTTCGGCTGTAAAAAAATCGATTGTCATTTTGCCTCCGCTGCTTCCACATTTTCATCAAATGGTTTTTTTTTTTTCATCCTGATCCACTAATTACATTTTGATTGGCATTTTGCTGGGCTAGAGCCATTGCCCTGGAGGAAGAGAAGGCTGATGCACTCCGCTGGCCAAGAGCCGGATCCCACCTTCCTGACAGTATCTTGACAAGTGTGGATTTCCCGCCACTTCTGTTGCTTTGTACTGTGATACATCTCCCGCCAGTTTTGTCTCAACGCATGCATTTTTCCATCAATCTGTTTCCAAAAGCGTTTTGTTGTTGTTGTTGTTTTTGTTTTTGCGATTGTTCCTTTGTCTTATTAACTTTTATTGCTGTTTTCTCATGTAAAACAAAGCGAAGCGTTTCATTTGAAATCTTGTGTCTCTATGATGTGATGAGCAATTGTGCATTGCAAAAATTATTGAGCATCCATCTCCTTGAAAACCATTCAATTGGCTAACTGATTATTTGGTTAACTAACTTAATGAATGTTTGTTAATTTTGTACTCACACAAACGCTTGAACATGTCCAAATGTTCAGTTGGTGAATACTTCCAACGGTCCCGTAGTATATGGCATAACATCTTTGCTAAAAAGAAACTTGATTACAATAACCACTGCAGATGATCAGCATCAAGTACATTGGAAAACGCTCAAAATAAAAGGCCAAAGGGCAGTTAATTTAATAGCCTTTAAACGCGTTTGAACTTTGGTGTGAACGGGTTATAAGTAAGTGACCAAACACGCTTGCTTGCTTGTCCCTTTCGTGATCACCTTGTGTGCCTCTCTCCTCAGATTACAAGGAGAGTTCTTTCCTGCACGCCATCGCTGCCGCGGGGGTGGCCTACCAGGTGACGAAGGGCTGTAGTCAAGGCAACTGGGAAGTGTGTGGCTGTGACAGTCGGATGCAGGGAAGAGGACAGAAGAGCGGAGAATTGAGCTGGGAATGGGGAGGCTGCTCCGAGGACTACCGGTTCGGCTACGACTACTCCACAAAATTCATGGATCCCAACAAAAATGAGAAGACTTTACCGAATCACGTCACTCGCCACAATAATGAAGCTGGAAGGAAGGTAAGCGCTGCTGATGTTTGATTGTAATTCCCCACTACAGAAACTGTGAGGAGACTGGGACAAGTAAAGGATCGTGGGATAGAACTGGGAGAGAGTGGGTAGAGGCAAAGATGCCAAGCACTGTACATGTATGTTTTCATAGTCGTCAAAGTAGCTCTTGTTGAGTGTACCTTGACCAAAATAATTTTTCCTTCACAACAGACTATCACCCTTGCCAGTCTCCTCATAGTTTTTGGATAATGGGGAAATGGCATTTTGCAAACCTGTACACACTCCCCCATCCACGGTTTTCGAAACGCTGACCAGAAGCGGAAATTTAGTGTATTGTGCACATCTTTGTACAATCAAAAAACGCTTTACCCAAGTCATTCTCTCAAAAAGGCTCCTGAGAACTGCAAGTTCCCTAGGCCTAACAACATTCTGAAAATGAATTTATTCTGAAGTTTCGCTTAAATTTTCTTACATTTTCTTTGTTTTTGTATCTGATAGTTCATTTCTAGCTTAGGTTTAGGTGATAAAGTGGGTAATTCTCATGGCCCTCGTCATTATGAACTCACTATACTGTAGTTAAAGAGTACGAATTGCCCCAGACTGCATGTATTCTCTATAACGAAACTCCCTCTAAGGCGGACACCTCGCTAATGCGGACACAATGAGCTGGTCTCGAAAGTGTCCGCCCTTGAGAGAGATCACTGTATGGCAGAAATTCCAGGGGAAATTCCCGGAAGTTTCAGAAACATAGTCGGTAGACACAAAAGCAAAGTGAGTAGGTGTGAAAACGGACGACAGGTGGCCAAAACGACAACAGAAGGATTATGTAATGGTATGATTGTTATACACAGAAGATCCCTTTAAGATAGCTTGTTAGCTTTTTGGGGGATTTTTCTAAATCTGCTTCCTTTGATCTTGCCAGAGCTTTCAGTGGCTAGTGGTTTTATCTCTGTGACCACTAACACGATAGACAAATTTTGTCGACATCATTTTTTTAAATTCACCATTAATTTTCTTGACACGTGTGCATGTTCGTGGTTTGTTTACAATAATAATAATAATAATAATAATAATAATAATAATAGTAATAATAATAGTCTTTATTGCCAAAAGATAAAGGTACATATCTTTTGTTACATTCTAGTCACCTAAACACTCAATAAAAATCTACCCTAAAAACTAAACTAGTAAAACTACAAATGGATGATATAAATACTACGTAGAAACTACATTATCTTGAGTTTAAAAATCAGTCTTTTTACATAAGATGCCACAAATCGTTCGGTATTAACCTTGGGGAGGGCACACCGTTTTTTTACGCAGATTATATTTATGACGAGATTTAAATTCCTTTAATTGTTGCAAGGGCGTTAGCTTGGCTGAGGCGGTACAGATGGTAGTGGTATAGAATGGGGATCACTTACAGCTACAGAAATACAAATAACTAGAGATTTCGGCCCTTCCCCTCGCAAAAGCGGGAAAGATGGAGGAAAAAATACCAAATTTCATTTTGCAAGATATTCAGAAAGAAACAGTGCCTCAAGAAAGTTTAGCTCAGTTTGTCGTTTGAATGTTCACATTCAGTGGTATCTCATCAACATGCTCATAGGTTAGCACCAAAGGAACTTTGTTCCAGGATTAGACTCGAACATTTCATCCACGAAGTAAAAAACATGTAGAACATCAGTAAACAGTACCATGCACAAGAGCTTCATCCGTCTTATACAGCGTCGTAAATAACACTATAGAGAGAGGTACTATTCATTACCTTGAATGGACACACTTTACGGTTTTATTCATGAGGTGAATACTGCATTAAGGGAGGCTGGACTCGGCACAAGAGGTTATCACCTTAGGTCTTTGGCTGAATATGTTAAATCAGATAAAGCCCAAATTTGGTTATCAATTGAAAGTACGCAATAAATGTGTGAGAGATCGTAGGCTTTAGTTCTAGTCGTTCTCAATTTTCACAACTCTCAAAATAGCAATACACACTAGTATGCAAAAATAAATAGTAGAGTAGTACATACTTTTATTTAAACAGGGTAATTCCTTCAGTAATTATAAAGACAAATTACTGTTATCAACGGAAGCCCTAAATCCTAAAAATACTTAATATTAACGTAAAGAAAAAAGGTGAACCAAGAATTTAAAAAGTCCAGATAGGAAATTGTGCCAGGAATGCCGATGTCATGGGAGGTAGCAAAAAATTGACCACGAAATATCATCTAAAGCAACCACGAGTCTATAGATGATGTTTGTCACTTCAGGCTTATAGCCATTGCATTATTCCACTGAGTGACCATTTACGTTCATCTTTACGTTTATGCAAATTAAATCTCCGCAAGTCTTCAATTTAGCGGATTTAACGGCATTTTAAGACTTTCCTCAAATCGATTTGAGGTCTGTTGCTAGCGCGGTTCATGGGTGTTGGTAAGCGTTTTTCAAGTGGGAAAATCTGCTATTTAGTCTGTGTGGCCACGTCTTCAATTTCTATTTCCACACCCAACTATTTCCGTGTTTCCCCAGCCGACTATTAATAAAAACCGCTGTTGAGTAGTCAAGTCCGCAATCTTAAAAGTTCCGCCGCGAAAAAGTGTACCGAAAAACACAAGCGATGCCTTTGTACTTTCCGAAGGAATTTTGTCTTGTGGCTTGTCGCTTTTAAGTGCGGTTTTCCATTAACTTGTCTACTTTAACGTCTGAAGGTAGCATCCTGCACGTATGCTTTCTATTTTCATCTTTGGCGAGCACAAAAGTACGGTTCTCGTTATCTAAAGCGGTAAATGACAAACTGAAGTGCATTCAGCCATGTTTTAAAGAAATCTCTTACTTGTTTGGATATCATCTTCTGCGAACGTGCTCACTAAATTCATGACTTCCGTATTAAATATTGTTTTTGTAGGTTTCAAGTTATTTGTATTCAAAGCCAGGTTAAAATAGCTTCTTGAATATTACAAATGTCTTGGTTTCCCGACAAATATACCCTTGCAAAACCTCACTAAACAAAGGAATTTTTTCATACAACTTGTTTGTGAAGCTTATTATCGTATTATCCCACCTTATCCGTAAATTTGCTAGAACGCATTTATCATAAATCCTAAGTAACAAAAATCTCAAATAATCTTCTTATAGACTTCTTAACATAGGGGCATGTGACATTTTATTGGATGAAAATATTCTATTTAAATTCCACATAAGTTAAAGTAAACATTAAAGAGAGAAAAGCTCGGCCATTGTTTCGACTCTAGTCTTAAACTTTGTATCAACTTGCCCGTAATGTGCTTTATTATATCTCTCACTTAGTACGCGCGCTGTGATTGGTCAATTTTGCGGGCCATATTCTACAGTACGGCCGCTTGACTTCAACTAGTTTTTTCCTGCGCGCCGGATTAACCTCAGAGACATAATAAATATTTTACTAACCTCGTTTTCTCGGTCCGTACTGTAAGTTACGGATCCTCGTTTTTTTCCATTAATTCATGGCCCGCGCGCTTCGCGCTTGGGCCATAAATCAATAGGAAAACACTCGGTCCGTAACTTACAGTACGGACCTCGAACTCAGTTAGGAAGAGGTATGAATTTCAGAATTTTAGCGAAAATACGGTTGAACAAAAAAAATCACTTGGCATTTGAAGTCGCAAATAACGCAAAAGTGACCAAAGCGTTGTAATATCAATACATAATCCGAGGCATACTGCCAATGAGACTAACCAAACAATGACCGTTTTTGTATTTCAAGACAATCCAAATAAAGATATCCGGTGTTTGTTCCCTACAAAATAACTTTCCGCCTGTGGAACACTTTACTCAAACTCCCAGGACGCGGATAATTGCAGCACTTAAAAGATGATCTTTTGAGCGTTAGTTCAAGTAGTGTTCAAATGCAATTAAATGTAAAGATACTTTAAACTTTATCCTTATTTGATGCTTTTAAGAGCAGTGAGCAGTATCTCTTCTTTTCTTGGCTAATTTTCGATTTTAATTTTCCCTCGTTTAAGACTTTTGAAAAAACGTGCTGGTAGAGGGTAATTTCAGCACTTCAATAACGACATTTTTTTTCTAAACCGTTACGTGTTACGTCAAAAAAAAAATCCAATTAAGTGTACAGATACATTTACTTGCATCAGCATTATTATTATTATTATTATTATTATTATTATTATTATTATTATTATTTAGCGAGCTACGTGTTCTGAAGCAGTAATTTTGTACTTAAATTTTTAGGGGGTATAAGTCATGTATTATTTCTTTAGGAATCGTGGATTTATGGAACAACTTATAAAAATTTCAATTGTATTTCTCCTTATGTTTCTTAATCGTTGTTTTATTTGCGTGAGACTATGTACATCGTTCAACAGCAGGTAACTGTAGTTTCATTTCCTCGGCGATAACCCAGAAGACCGCAATTTTGATATCACGAATCGAAATGAATAATGCCAGACAAGGTATTCCGCAGCAGTGCGATAAAATGTTCAACTTTATGAATAGGAAAAACGTACATCTGTGAATGTGCGGTCGATTTGTAGGCACTCCCAGATTTCTTAATGACTTTGTTATCATTTTCAGATGCCCGATCCTTCGCGTGGGCCGTAAACTTCGAATTGCGGGGTTTCCGAAAACGATACTCACAACAAATTAGAACAAGATCAACTTCCTTTCGCGACTCTCGCGCGGGAGACACGCCATCCGCGCGGAAACCCGTCATCTCGCGTTTTTCCCTCTTTTCATGAGACGTGACGAGGAAATTCAACACTCCCTTCCTTTTGAAATGCTTGGTTCACCAAACGTCGAAACAAATCTCAGAAGAAGCTCGCGTCTGGCACGTGTTCAGTTCACAACCGACGCGCGCGGAAACTCTTCATCCTCGCGGAAACACGTCATCCACGTGTTAAACTGTTTACTTCGAACACCGCTTCCGATAAAACGTGATAAGGATACTTCACACGCCCTTCCTGATCACCTAACTCACGAAGAAATCGTAGGATTTACACCTTTTCGTACCTCGCTGATATTTTACAGTGAAAAATTCCAGGCCGTTCCGGCTCTAAGGGAATTTAAAACAAAAGGAAATGATATTATTCTCACTGCTGCCAAGGAAGACCCTGTTTAAAGATAAAGCTTTTTATTATGTTCCGAGTGCTGTGTCATTACTTTTTACAGCAGGGATTTTTCTCGCTCGATCAAGATAAGATATTATAATTGGACTTCAATTAACCTCGTGGTGTTAATAAAAAATTTTTTCGTCAGAAAAGAGAGCTTATTTCATACCGGGATTTGTCATGCAATTTACGTGTTTTCGTCCGTGAGCAAAACCTCAAAACACTAGAAAGGTGATTGAAAATAGCAAACAAATACGGGTGTTTGTGCTTCAAGGAGATTGATTCTTTTTACCCCTGTGTGGGTTTCAACCTCCTTTCCCCTGTCAACCATATACTTTGGTTACAAATTAAAACTCAGCGCGGTACATACAAACTTTTATATACAGAGGACCACAAACTATGACACACAATTCAGTTTTTCTTTCCTTTTAAAGGAATGGGGGCTTATTCGAAAGCAACCGCCTTCTACACTCCAAAACCTGAAGACTACCAATTTCATTTAGAAATATTACTACCAGATAAATTTAATTCCCAATATTTCAACAACTAGAGCTTATCGCACGTAAGGCTTGCGTTGATATTTGGTGTTAGAATGAACCGGGGTCCACTTTATTGCACTGAGGCTCGACTCCTGAAATTGTTCACGTCACTCGGCGGGCCTTTTTTTTTTTTACTCATGACGTGTTTCAGTTTTGTAAAAGCAAAGATGTAATCATATGATCGCCTGGTGAATATCACATCTTGTTATGAAGCGTGATGAAATTAATACCTTGTGAGTAGGTCTACTTTATTTTGAGGACGCACGTGTTTAATCATAGAAAGCAGATTATCTCTCTTGTGCAGTATCAGAACTGTTGAAATAGCGAGGGAGCTTTTAATCTACTTTTGGTTTCGGGTGTTCGCGCTGTAGGCGAAAAGCGGATTATCACAATGAATTTGTTAACTCAATTTTTCGAAATCGATATTTAAGTCCTTTCAGAGAGGGTGCCGTTAAATTATGAGGAAATAACGGCTTTTTTAGAGAACCGCATCTTGCAACTTACAATGGACCAGATTCTTTACCATCTTTGTACTAGGTTTAATGTATATCATCAGCAAATATTTCATATTTACAAAACTTTTTATCAGTGACCAAGAAAACATTTGGTTACCTATATAAGGTGAGGGAAAAGGTTAAAAAAATACTGCCAAGAACGAGAAAGTTCCTAGATCACCGAATTCAGAAAACTGCTTTTTTTTGTATTTCCATTTTTATAGGACCTTTAAAGAGGTATCTGTGGAGTATTACACAATTTGATAACCTTGCTGGTTAGATTCATAATATTAAAGTTGACAACAATACGATGCCCACTTTCGATTCTATGAAAAAAAATACTTCTTTTTCTCATTGTCTTTAAAATTTGGAAAACACTGTTGTACTTTCATCAATTATTTTTCATAACAGCTGCAAGCAGCTCCATAATGATATCACCAAACATGTTTGTCATAAAAAATGTTAATCGCGAAATTCACTAATCAGCTTTATATCGCGCCTCTCGACGTAAAGGATCCTTCTTGATAAGGAGTCTTTGGTCGGCTCAAGGTAAAGCATAGTTGTGAACAAGCATTCTTATACGTGAATATTCAATCATGTATATCCACGCCTCTTCGTGAACTTATCTCATTTTCGTTATTAAGCTGTTTGTTTTTGAGTGAACCTCAGCAGGGGTCACAAGAGATTTATGTTTTTGATGGACTTTTTTGTGAGTATAGTTTGTTTTGTTTGATTATTGGAAAAAGTCGAAATTTCGTTTCAACGTGCAAGGAAATACCAATCTTAGAAAGCAAAGTTGAAGAGCCCTCATTTTAGGGAGTTACATCAGTGTAGGACTTTCATAAACGGACTCGAAACTCTTATGGCACAATAAACAGTATCGCAGGAAACTACTTCTCTCGTTAACTTTCATTTGAATGGTCACAATTTATGATTTCGTCCACGACCTCACTGAAAACTAACCAACTTGTCCAACGCCATTTCTAGTTTGAGACTGAAATAGTTTATAACGTCTATTTGATCCATTTTGCTCACCACATAAATCAAATTTCCAAGTCTCAAAGCTAGCCCCCCTGGCCCTCTGGCAACGATGGGTGATTTTGTTAAAGAGAAAATTGGAGTGTCAAATTTTCATTAAAAAGGAATGACCCTTTAACAGTGGCGCAAAATCGTGGTTTAGCCTCATGCTGTGTTTTGTTCGCTGATCGTCACGGGCTGCATGCGAAGTCAATCAAAATCGTCGTTCCAAAACTTTTTCATTCTCCACGTTTGTAAACATGCTTATATTGTGCGGTCTCTTCTTCATGCAAATTTTTGCAATTGCGCGAAATTCGCCGTTCGCAATCAATCATTATCATCAGCAGCATCTTGACCTTGTTTGTTCATTCCTAGTTTTTCACCGCATTCTCGTCGGCATTTCTGTGACTTGTGAAACAAATTACGAGGAAGTCACTCGAACGATTTTAACGGTAGTTATCAATTTGGAGCAGAGAGAAAGAGATTCAATCGGTTGGTTTCCAAACCGCTACGGTTTAATGTGCCTTTTCATCAGTTAAAGGTGAAATGTTTACGACATAAATAAATAACAAGCTATTTTGTTTGATTTTCAGTTGAGTGGATCGCTCCCCACTGAGTAAGCATGCCTTGCCATGACATACAGCCTTGGGCTATTGACAATAAGCTAGCTTCTCTAAACAAAAAGAACAATGCATGATTTTGATTAACGTGTTACATGCGTCAGAATGCGCACATTTTGACAAAGTATATTTGTAACGATTACCAACAAAGTGCCACACTTGTAAAATTTATAAGAATTCATTTTTACGGCTAACGCTCCAACATTACCGGCCCAATTTTCACCACTCCTTAGGTAGTGTTCATAACTGGGATGATCTCTCACATATTTATCCTTTAATCCGCAGTTCAAATATTAGCTTTTCATATATTCACACTCATTTGTTCACCACTCACGGGTATATTACGAACCAACAAAACGACCAGCTCCCAGTTGGCTTGTTTTTTGTTTGTTTGTTTTATTTAATTTATAATCAATTACATAACTTCACAACATTACGATGCACTAAGTTACGGTACATAACATTAAAAAAAACATTACATTACATTACATTTCATTACATTACCTTTCCATTTTTAAACGATTGCTAAAAAAAGAAAAGGAAGCAGTTGATGATGAAATGAAAGGTAAAAAAAAGTTTTAAAAAAATATGTGCATGGTTTTGCCAGTGTGATACTAATTAAGTGTTGGTTTTCGGTGTATCGTAATGTGAGAGGAAGAGAGAGACTTCTTTTTTTCTTTTTTTCAGCTGGCTTGTTAGCTCAGTCGGTAGAGCGCTGCACCGGCATCGGAGAGGTCGTGGGTTCGAATCCCGTACAAGCCTGAATTTCTTTTCGGTCTTTATTTTCATTACTGCTTAAGTAGTGTTCATAACTGGGATGATCACTCACATATTCATTCTTTAATCCGCATTTCAAATATATGAAAATCATATATTCATTATCACATATTCAGCATTCACGGGTATATTACGAACCAACAAAACGACCAGCTCCCAGTTGCTTGTTAGCTCAGTCGGTAGAGCACTGCACCGGCGTCGCAGAGGTCGTGGGTTCGAATCCGGTACGAGCCAGAATTTTTTTCAGGCTTTATTTTCACTACTGCTTAAGTAGTGTTCACAACTGCGTTGATCAGTCACATATTCAACCTCTAAGATTATTCGTTCCAAAATGTTGAGTGCATTTGAACACCGTGTCGGTTGCAGTTGTTGGATGCCGCTGTTGTTTTGCCCGGCGCTCCTACAATTCCCAGCTACTGCCACAAACGCACCCAACATGTTGCTTCCAGCAATGGTGGATGTTGTTGGCCAGCAATGTAGAGAGCGAAAGATTTCTTCAACTCTGTCACACGCAAACTCGAAAAAAAGAATTCTGAGTTCTCCCAACAGGAGTGGAACCTATGACCTTCCGATTACTAGTTCGGATGCTCTCCCACTGAGCTACTGGAGACTCGTGGAAGCGTTTCCACGGGTCTTAACTCTCACTTGAGGATGTCATCCGTAGTCTCGAAAAGTGGCACCACGTTTTTCAGTGGTTCGATGAGAGGACACGGAAGTAGTGCTCAGGAACTTATATTCGCACTATAGAATATCCTCCAAATATTCCAAAGGAAGCGTTTCATCGTTTACACTTGTTCAAGAACTCTGTGGGACGTTAACGAACTCACACACTGGTCTGGTCTTTCATACTTCGTGTTATAATAATAATAATAATAATAATTATTATTATTATTATTGTTATTATTATTAATTATTTTTTAATTACTAAAACATTTTATTTAATTACAAACTAACTGAAACCCCTATATAACTTACATAATATTTACATGATACTTACATCACGTCATATTACAACTTACATCATATTACAACTTAGATCACGATACTAGCATACCATACCTACATACCTACATTACTTACATCGCGATACTAGCATACCAAACCTACATACCACATGTTACTTACTTACATTACTCACGGGAGGCTTACATACTATTGCAAAAATAAAATAAATTAAATAAATAAATAAATAATAAATTATTATTATTATTATTATTATTATTATTATTATTATTATTATTATTCCATCAACGAACTCGAAAAGTTTGAACACTGATGTGCAGTTGTTTGGCAGCGCCTCGGAAAAGTACTGCTCAGTAACTCCTGTCAATGGGTTCGTTTTGAGTATTTATTTTGTAGAATGTGAAAGCCAATTTTGCGTCATAAAGGGGTGAGAGGGCTAATTATGATGGACTTAGATCCCATTCGGGGATACCGGTTCGTTTTATTCAATCAACGTTCTTTTCTTTCAGGTTATCAAAGACAGCATGGGCAAGAGTTGCAAATGCCACGGCATCTCCGGTTCCTGTACGGTCCGAGTGTGCTGGCGAACCATGCCGAAGATGACAAAAGTCTCCACGGAGTTACGACGAAAGTTCGATTCCGCCTTGAAAGTTAAACTGAACAAGAGCAAAACCAAGCTCACCAAAATATCGCGTGGCCGACGGGAACGAAAGCGGCAAACGAATAGCCGTCGACCATCTCCGTCAAGTCTAGTGTACGTCGACAACTCTCCGGATTTTTGCAAACCGGATCCGAGGTTTGGCATTCTGGGTACGCAAGGCAGAACGTGCAATAAGACGTCGAAAGGCCCCGATAGCTGTCGCGAGATGTGCTGCGGCAGAGGTTACGACAGCGTTAACAGAATAAACGACGTGAAATGTAACTGTTCGTTTATTTGGTGCTGTCACGTCAAATGCGACTGGTGCAAGAAGGAATGGGTCGAACAAATTTGCAAGTGAGGCTAGCGTGCATTCAATCGTGGCTAAATGAGAATCATTCCGGAATAAATTGTCATGAGTTGCACTGAAGGGACGTGTTGTCGCACACTTGAAAGTATGCAGTTTGTCAGTTTTAAGAATGCAAGGCTTGTGTTGGACACCGTACTAATTGAAACACCCAGATGTCTATAAAAAAACTTTAACTTATCTTGTACAGTCTTCTGCAGAGAGGGAGAGCTGCCTACTGCCAACCCACTATTGACGTTGCAACGTGGCTGCATGAAACTGACCTCTAACTAGGAACTAGAAATTTGTATGCTTACTTCCTTTAACCTATCTGTAGACATACCGGCTATCTCCTTGTCCCAACTGTTACTATGACTGAAAGCATCAAACTCCCCCGACCCCACCCCGACGGGGCATGGGTGGATTTGGAGGGAAGGCACGAGGTGGCGAGTGGGCCCAGTTTGTAAAAATAACGATTTGTGACTATACTGCTAAACAATGTACATATTTATGAGAAAGTTCGATAAAATACTAAAACAACTGAATTGTTTGTCTCCCCAAACTTTCCTCTTTCCTATTGCTGTTCGATAAGGTCTAATATCACCTGTCATTTCCAATCGTTTGGAGAAGCCAAAAATTTCTTCTCAACAGACAGCAAAAATGATGATCAAATGTGCTGATTATTACTATGAAAATGCTGGGACAATATCAAATTATTTGATTACGGATGATCAGATGTATGGTAAATGATTGACACTTAAAAAACTGTTGATGAACTTTACCTTCACTGTGGCGTTACAAAAATCGAATCTCAGTTTTGGTACTTAACGCCATTGGCTTGGTATTGACCTCCCACTTTTGCTCTCTAGTTTTGGGCGAGACTTCATAATACATTTTGAACAAAACTAAACAGCAAAATTCCGGTGACATAGTTTTTTCCTGGCAGCTTTAGTTTACAGCAGCATTTCCGGAAAAACGACGAAGTTTCCGATCTTTATCATCCAATAAAATACCGCGCGAACATTCAACGAAAGTTGGCACTTAGCCTGACACCATGGGGATTTATATTTCTATGCGACCTTGGCTCTCAGTGACAAAATGCACATCGCATTTAGGTCTCGGAAATACCTTCAGTTAATACCCAACCTTGTACCTAGGGTCTTCGTTCCCCTTGACCAGCGGTGGGGAAACAAGCGACCCTGGAAAGATCCGATTTGAAGTCCGAACATATCGGACTTCCGGCTGAACTGCGCATGCTTAGGTTCAGCTCCGCATAAGAGTTTGTAAGAGTTCTGTTTTACTTCCGTTTATTTGAATTGTTTGATAAAGCCAATCAGAAGCCCGCGCAGTACGGAGCGAAGACTCAAGGGACGAGAATGCTTAGTACACGAAAAAGGAACTAATTTTACCGAATAATCTGTTACAGCACGCCAGAGAGAAATTTCTAACTATAATCTATATGCCGAAAAATACAAGTTGGACTGATTCCTCACACGAAACAGATTGTAAGAAAAGTTTCTTGTTTTGCTTGGGGGATCGGTTATGATTTACAAAATGCGAATACTTGTTAATTATAGTATATTTTTACGTATACAAAACCTTCCTTATTTATAAAGAAATGACACGTTAGGTAAAGAATCAGTGTTTGAACAATTTGTAATGTAGATCACGACTATTTCAAAGTAATGAACAGTCATGCAGCAGAAAGACTGGAGTGCAGTGTAGTATTTATTGTTGTTCATCATCATCAACATCATCATCGTCAACATCATTTTTCACTGTTTATAATGGGTATAACCTTATGATATTAAAGGGTTGTTCTTGTGGCACACCCCTGCGCATAACGTTTCAAGCGTTAGAAACCTTTTTCGCCAAGTATAGATTTTGACCATTTGGCTTTGAAGTTACTTGCATCTCATTCCCATGAGACCGCGCGGTTCCGACGACCAAAATTTACCCAGAGCTTACATTGCATGGAAAATTACAAACCTCTTGCTAACCGAGCGCGAGGGCCGTATTGGGGAATATTGGCCCGAGATCTGTACAAAAACTAACGACCGAGGGCCAATAATCCTTAGTACTGCTCGAGCAAGCGAGGTTAGTAAGTAGTTTTTTTTATATATGCCACTTGGGCTATGCTTCTTTACTTTTCTGTTAAATAAAGCGCACTTCCGGTCACTTGAATTGAAAGGGCTTCCCTGTGACATGTTTTTGATGACGCGAGCAACTCAGAAAGAACAAGCTACCACGAGTTTGAAAACAAATTTACTGGACGTTAAATCATGCTAAAAATATAATGTATCAGTCAATTCCAAAATTAAAGCGCCCACCCCCCAGGCATACCCCGGGTATTTGATCCGAAATTTGTCCCGCACGGTGGGGCATTTGACTGTTTGGTGTACCGACAAAAGAGATCGGAAAAGAGTTTTGGCGCACAAGTTTTCGGATTTGGTTTGAAAAAGGTAAGCGATTTTAGAAGAAAATATTCATTATGAGCGGGGAGCGTGCCAAAATGCTTCATGCAACGAGTGATTTGCCTGATTTACACTTGATATGCCCTTTTTGAGGCCCTGACGGTGGGGCATTTGGCCGTCTAAACTGGAAACACAGCGGAGCATTTGATCAAAATGTTTAAAAAAAAAGTCAAATGCCCGGGGGGGATGGGCGCTTTTGGAATTGACTGATACATAAACAAGACTTCAAGACCGATTTGTAGCGGAATTTAACAAATTTGTAACGGAATTTGACAGATTCTCTGTTAAGTATCGCTACATACTGCGCCGAAAATTGGAAATTGTTGCTGGCTCGAACTCTTTTCCTTCGTGTGTTCATCAGTAAAAAATGGACAAAAGGCGGTGAAGCTCGGACGAAGGTAGGCCATCACTTGTTTCATTTCTCATACCATTAGCTTCCATGTAGTGGAGAAGATCAGTAGTCGTCTTCTTATGTCTCGTTAAGAGAATTTTGATACTTAAAAGAGTTGCGAACAAACAAAGAAAAACAACAGAAATCCGAAGTACGTATGCCAAACTTTCAAACTGACTTTCTTGAGCTTTTAGAAGAAGGGCAACGACAAATGGAGAAGACCTTGTACTAAAACAAGATTTTAAACAAATTTCATTGGTGTAGGCTCATGGTCAATAGGTCAATCAATGTTCGAAGAATGGTTTTCGTGGAGGGCTCAACTTTTCAGGAGCTGTAAATATTCTTGTGTATAGATTTCCAGACTTCAGAAGTGGTATATATATATTGAAAAATAGAAAAAAACTACTCTTTTTATCCCTACAAGCCTGTTTCGTGATTGCTCACTCTTCAGGGGATTTTATTTTTCAATATTTTGCTCTACTTTAACGTATCGAGCACTGTGCTACGGAATAATCGAAACAGTTTTCCTATATATATATATATATATATATATATATATATATATATATATATATATATATATATATATATATTTATATATTTATTTATTTATTTATTTATTTATTTATTATTTATTTAATAGCTTCGCCAGAGACCTGGCAGGGACACTACAACAGCTTGCGCCAATTACTGTAGGCCCGTAACTGCAAATCCCTCCCCCATAATAACCACATTCTGGTTGAGATAGACCACCACACCGGGGACTACGTCCCCTACTCTTTTCGAACAGTGCGTGGGTTCTTTAACGTCCCACAGAAACAATTATGAAGAGTTGTGAGACGGGGCCTACGGTTTATCGTCCTTATCCGAGAAGACTAGAAAGTCTAACCATTTGCAGATGTCATTACAAAGGCAGCACTTTCTCCTCAATTATTTAAAGACCCTGAGTGTTGGTCCGGTCGGGGTTTGAACCCGCGACCTCCCGCACGGTAGTCCGGTGCTCTACCACTGAGCTAACCAGTCGGCGGTCATAGAAAAACTAGAGCATTAATATTTGAAGACAGTCTGATCAACTGAAGATTTGACTTGTCATATTTATTACTATATAGTTTCGTACCGCACAACCTGTACGGCACTCATCAGATAAATAGCCAAATGTAAAATTACAACGTAAAGCTGGTAACTATATATACAGGAGGAGTGGAAAAGTATTAGATTACAACGGTTTCTACTTCTTAACAATAGACGCTTAAAATCCGCGTGACAATGGAAGTAAGCGTGACACTGACATTTATGTACTTAAGCCTGGTACTTAAGATGACCGGAAAAGTTTAAATTTTAAAGTTTAAAGTTTAAGTTTAAATTTAAACTTTTCGGTCATCAACAAAAAGTCAAAAACAATAGGTGTACAAAAACTATGAAACAACTACGGTAAATTAACAGAATGCGGAATAACAACAATAATAGAACTAGTGATAAATGTTATGTAATTGTCGCAGCGCAACAGGTTCCCCATCAAGGGCCTCTGAATCATCATACCTGTCAGTATCATAACAAAATCCCTAAAGAGGGCCTTTAAACAATAAGTAATAATTTCCCAACAAAGAGCCTTTGAATGACCTGGCTAGCACAAAAATAACAGAATCCCCAAAAGAGGGCCCCTGAGCGCTGAAACAACTACAAGTGCTAAATATTACAATTAATGAGTCGGTACACACGGACTTGTTAAAATATATAAAAATAAATACACTGCCAATACGCACCTTAAGAAAATCGCAACCTATTGTCCAAACTCTGCTGAAATTAAGTATAATGGATGCGGTTTTTTGAATGAAATTCTTGTCTTTTATTAAGTCCATAAGGTGAAAGGGAAAACAACTGCGCACTCCAGTATGCTTCTTTCGTAATTAATAGCTGTTCAGTGTTTTCGGACGTGTTAGTTTGGATTTGATCGACACGTGCTATCGGACTTTACATTTCAATGTATCGATCAAATCCAAACTAACACGTCCGAAAACACTGAACAGCTATTAATTACGAAAGAAGCATACTGGAGTGCGCAGTTGTTTTCCCTTTCACCTTATGGACTTAATAAAAGACAAGAATTTCATTC